>APFE030201530.1:610-69224 GCA_000404065.3 Pinus taeda
AGTGCATCTGCAACAAAATTTTGCTTCCATTTTCGATAGATGATGTCAAAGTCATAACCCAACATATTTGTGACACATTTTTTCTTCTCTTCTAAAGATAATAGTTGTTCTAAAAAGTATTTAAGACCATCATGATCCATTTTTACCTTGAAGTGTCTTCCCATTTGGTAAGGTCGCCATTTTTTAAGTGCATGTATTATTTCCAACAATCCCTCCTCATAAATAGCTTGCTTGAGATGTAGCAGTAAAAATACCCAATCACCTACATCAAAACATTTTTCACTACGATGTTGATCTACCTGTTGTTTCATTTGATTTTGTACCAAAGTGGCGTTATCCTTTAAAATTTGGAGAACTTGTTGTTGATTCTCGATGTGATCTTTCACTGCTTGAACCTTTTTCTTCTTGATATGTCCTTCTATCTTTAGAGTTTGAAAAGTGGTAATTTCTTCCAATCCTTTACAAGATATGGTAGGATTCATTTCTTGATGCTCAATGTGATCTTTCACTTCTTGAACATTTTTCTTCTTGATATGTCCTTCTATCTTGATAGTTTGAGGAGTGGTAATTCCTGTGAATGCTTTACAAGATATGGTCTAATTCATTTCTTCTATCTCTGGGGTTGGGTCTTGGCATATATCCTCTTCTTTTGATGTTCCTTGATCCTTTTCTTCCTCCTCTTCATACTCTATGTAAAATAATTTCTTCTTAGCACACTTATGACCTTTAGTGCATTTACTATCACAATTGTAACAAAACCCTTTTTCTCTTTTTTCTTCCAATTGTTGTGGTGTAACCCTTATAGGTTGTGGAAGGATAGGAGAAAATCCACTTCCATCTTTATATTTTTGAGGGGTAAACTTCCTTGTTGCTATAATTTTACTTTCCACTATGTCACTAAGCCCTTTTACCCTTTCCAGTTGTTGTGGTGTTGCTCTAAAGAAGGTGTTGTTCTTTGTATCCTCATAATGTGCTATCATTTCCTCCGTGAGAATTGACCACATAACAATTCATTTATGAGAACAAAGCCCTTTATACCATAAAAATTGATCTCGTTCTAAATATGAAGATGCAATACATACCTTTTGTAACAATGGTACACCATGTAGATCAAAATATTGCTCCATCTGACGTATCCAATTTACCGGATCCTTGCCATCAAACTTCGACATCTTGCTTTTTTCTTTTTTAATTTTAGGAGCTCAATCTTCAAACGAATGTAACTCTGTACTTTCAGATCTTTAAGTTATGAAATTTTGACCTGCAGTAGCCTTCTATGTCCTCTTTCCAATGCCACCAGTCTGATCCCAATTGGATTCTCCAAGGAAGAGTTATACAAAATCTCCCATAGTGACCTGATTATAGCTTAGTTCAGTAGAGCGAACTTGTATGACGTACCACGAGTCACTATTTCGACCTTTGGCTCTAAAAAAATATGTACAAGAAACTACAGTCCATCCTATTTCTATACCTTCTTACGAAATTTCAATCCGATGCTCAGCGAAAAAGTTATGACAATTTTCGTTTGGAATGTAATTCAAGAGTTTACAAAAAGACCAACTTCCTCAGATCATATCTCCGCAAATATAGCGCAAAACGCTCTGAAATTCGGACTCGAGATTCAGCGTGACGTCTTCTCAAATGGGTTTTTTTTTCAACTTATGAAACGCCACAGAAAAAAATTTTATAGCGAAAATGCCATGATGACCTATTTGGAGCAACGAAACCCTAGAATCCAAAGCTCTGATACCAAATGTTATGAAACCAACTCAAGTAAAGATAGAAAAGATAGATCAATGCCTTAGAATTCAGCTTCTTCAAGGGGGCAACCTCGTTTACATTACATAAATGAACAATTCTTGGATGATACAAATGAAAAGACCTCCTTTCTATCTATAGGAGTCTAAGGGGTCATTATATAATCAAAGCCGACATAACAATAATAATGTAAGGGCACAATAATAACAATAGTGGGCTTCTATGGGGCACAATAGTAAAAATATGGGCACTACATGGGTACATCAATATAATAAGAGGGTTGTACTAATAATAATAAGGGGTTACACTAGTAGTATAGGGGCCTAACAACTTACCTCTAAATCTTCCAGAACCTCATTGAAGCTTCTTGAGAAAGTTTACCTCATCTTCTTCCTCTGAAATATGTCCTAATTCATTGTATTCTTCCTTTCCTTTTGTTGAAGCTTTAAATGTGGCTTCTCTCATATCTGATGGACCTCCTTTTCTCATCTCAAAGGCAGTTAAGATTCCATGAAGCTGTGTCATAGTGATAGTCTACAGATCCTATTTTTTTCTATGGCAGACACTTTTGATTCAAATTTAGTAGACAAGGATCTCAAAACTTTCTCAACTAAGGTAAATTCCTTTATATCTTCACCCTGATTCTTCATACAATTAACAACCTCATCTATACATAAGAATTAACTAGCTATACTTTCATTATTCTGAATCTTAAAGTTTCATACTGAATTCTGAGAGTTTGAAGTTTAGCACGTTTTACCTTAGAGTCTCCTTCTTAGCTCAAAATGATTTTGTCCCATATTTCTTTGGTTGGTTTGAGCTGCACGACTTTGACAAACTCTTATTGTGACAAACTTCCCAATAAGGAATTGACATCTCTGGCATTGGTTTCATATTGCTTCTTAGGTACCATATCTGTAGGAATTGTTGTTGGAAATGTATATCCTCCTTCCACAATTTCCTAGACATCCATTCCAAGTGATTGTAGATATTCTATGGTTCTTATTTTCCAATAAACAAAGTTTCTCCCATCAAAGATTGGTGATCTGATGGATCCCATGCTTTCTTGATTACTCATGATGATGGATCTCCCTTCAAGCAATCAATCTTCTTCTGAAGGACCTGCTCTGATACCAATTGTTGGAAATAATACTAAGAGGGGGGTGAATCAGTATTATTAGATCAATAATTTCATTTCCCAAACAGATTTATATACACTGCTTCAGCTAAGTGAGCTAGCGTATACACGTGACTGTACTTAAAGCAACTAGCGTACATGTAGAGAACTTTTGATTTAGAAAGTTTATCATGTATTGAGCTTTAACCCATATATCAAAGTGCAGTAAAAGAATAATAAAGCATCACACATAAGAAAAACACAAGAACACCAAGATATAAGGTGGAAACCCAATGTGGGTAAAAACCACCTGTTCTTGTCATCTCCGTCTTCTTTTAATAATAAGAAAATCTATTTACAATCTTGTACTGGTGCAGACTCATACCAGTATATATGCACCCACCTGTAGAAGGCTACAACCTTCTCTCGTTCTCCAGCTACTACTGGAAGGTAGCTACAACCCCCTAGCTCTTGTACTAGCCAATATGTTTACTAGTACGTAGGTGCCAGCCCATAAAAAAACTCCTCTAACAGGGACCATGTTTCATGAATTTTCAAACTGGATACTCTTAGAACACAACACCACAATTTGAAGGCCATGTTTCATTCAGTTTTCATACTAGACCCATCAACAACATCATAACTACAATACAATCATCAAGTACATCTGCATCATCCAATCATTGAAACTCAATCATCATAACCACAACTGAATCAATCAATCACTTTGACAACCCATCATTACTGTAGCAAATCACAATCAATCAATCTGATCATTCAAAACACTGTCACCAGAATATAGTCATCAGAACATAGTCACCAAAACCCAAAGCAGTATCCATAACTCTACAACAACAAACAAAAACACCTGAAACATACTCCATAAGGTATACGCTACTTCCATGTGTCAAACTAGCATGTACATGTGCTTTTATCAAAGCCAACCAATGTACACATATGTAAATATTAATTCATAATTTTGCAACTATTCCAGACTTCAATTATACCCAAATCATAACATTTACAAAATAACACGTGTCAGTATTCATATCTAGACTATACATGATCAAAACATATAATGATAATTCATTTCAAGCCTTAAGATCCTGATCCATCAGTAGATTTTATCCCTCATCAACCCCTAAGGTTCATCCTTGGTTCAAATCAAGAAAAGCACCATAAGCCAATAACCTGCATACTAGATCTCACACTTCATCATATTTTTGATACTTGCACGCTTTCACCTAATGATCTTCTCCTCCTTATATAGTTTTAGGCCTTTCTCAATACCATGGATCAAAACCACTTAGGACTAATACCTTGTACCAAATACCTAGGGTCAATACCTTAGACCAAATACCTTGGACCAATACTATGGATCAAAATACCTTGGACCAAATACCTCGAACCAAAAATTTAGTTTTCCAACATATATGCACCTTTCCTTCTATGAAAGTGCGTGTGTGCGTATACGCTACTTGTGTTCAGTGAACCTATGTGTATACACAGCTTGGTCAAGGTGAACCTACGTATACCTCTCTTTCTTCATTCTTTGTAGTCTGATCTATAATTCTTTGTTGCTGACATGTTGCACTGTGATCTTTCATCTAAGTGAGTTGCCATCATGGACAACACCTGTATCATAATGCCAATAGAGCAGCCCTACTGGGGAAAGTCGTGCAATTTTCACTGTGAGTGGTGGCTTCCAGAATTGTGCAATTCTAGTGCCCAGTAGGCTGCTAGTCAGGATTGCACAATTTTAAGGGGGGAGGTTGGTTGCCCTCTAGAATTGTGCAATTTCTTGGGGAAGCTTCTCAGCCTGTAGATGGACCAAGTCCCGATGATCAAGCTATGAGGGGAATGCACCGAACTATGATCGACAAGTTGCCTTTGTGCAAACAAAACACTGAATCTTGTGAACATGACAAAGCAAGGCAAGCTACCATGAAAAGTTGGTGGGGAGGCTCCAAAATGAGGCTAAGCAAAATTTTGGAGGGTGGTTGTAGCTGCTACAACACTGACTAATGCTACAAGTTTATTTATGCAATTGACAAGAAATCAAACTTTGTTTTTGGGTTGTGAGAGTGGGGTCCTCTAATCATGATCCCATGAGGGAGATGAGATATGGGTCATTGTCACAAGATTTTTGATGTACTTTACTCTTGCACTACAACAACTAATTTATCCTCTAAGCTAATGGAAGCATGAATAAATCAGCAACTTAATCAATATTTTAAGCTAAAAGAGACATGAATAAATTGCAGCAACTAATCAATATTCTAGCCTAAGAATATAGATACAAGAGAGGAACTTCTGCTACTAGGGTTGGGCCCTAACCCAAGAGCTTTAGCCCTCTAAGTCAACTCAGTATTGGATCAAAACAGAACATATCAGTATCATTCAAAAATTAGCAAAAACATCATTAAAATAATAGTCAAATCTGCTTCCTTAATGGCCTCTTGGCTACAATAAAACTTCAAAACCTAGTGAGTCTCTTAGCTGGTTTATTTATACAAAAATGGAGCCACCAACAGCTACCTAGAAAATAGGGATATTTGCCTCCCTAACTCGAGAATATGTGAAAGGAAAGAAAATACAAGGAAAGAAAACCTATTCTAATTGAATAAAGAAAATATCATGAACTAAATATCAATAATTACCTTTCAAAGAGTTCAAATCCATTGACAGAGTTCATTGGATGTGGCAATCAAGAAAATCATCATTGTATTATCCATTTCATAAATCTATCCATTAACCCAAATTGTTGAGATGTTTTGCAGGCGTAAAAGCCAAGTCCTAAGTGCTATTTAGTCTTCACTAATCATTTATTTGGAGCCTAGGAGTGATGATTCGACCCTAAGAGACAAAAACCAAGTTTTTTGACAAAATTTGGGCAAGTATATACATGTTTGAATAGCACTACAGGAAGTTACAGGTGTTGCTACATGAAATTACAGATTTGCTACAAGAAGATATAATTCACTGAATGACAAAGAAAATAAATCCAAATTGGATGAGATGAAAAATTTTATTGACTAGGATGTCTTAGGTCTCCATTCCAAGTGGAATCATTAAAAAATTCCCCTGTTAACACATGCGAAAAAATAATGGAAAATTACTAGTCTAAAATCTAAAAATTCGAGAACTAGTGAGCTAGTTAATCTATCAAATGCCTAACCTAATCAAGTGAAAATGAAATGGGGTAAATTTTATTATTAACTGGAATTATTTTGTGATATAATTCAAGTGCAATCAACTCGATTGAAGCTCGTTAGCATGTTCTAAAAAATAGCATAAATTTACTACTATTTTCCACAATGGACTTCCAGAAATTTATATTTGGGAATAAGAAAACTAATCTAAGTAGCTCAATGATTACTATGACATTCCAAATTTGTTCCAAGGATGATATCATGTTTTTGATCCTGTAAAAGAACATAGTTCAACCATTTAACCCAATCCTACAACAAGAAATCATCAATACTAAATGCAGAAATAGAAAAAAGAAAAACAAGAGATGCATGTGGATAAGAAGTGAAAGGAAGAAAAGTAAATGATACAAAAGGGCTCTAAGGCTCCTTGGATGGCTAAGCCCAAGGAAACTTAGATTCCTATGAATGAGACCAATATATAGAATGTGAAAATGGTACCAATCTTCATTATTTTCATCAATAAGATTACATCCCTACAAGAAATGAAAGTAGAGCTTCAGAAATACAAGTGTTCTCCACAAGAAAACTAAGAAAAATCCAATCATCCCTAATTGTTCTAAGTAAGAGGGTTTTTAGTGTGTCAGGTCCTAAATGATGTAATTTTTCCCTCTTAAAATTACACATGAACCTATCTATTAGATCCTCAAGGCTCTCATCTTCTTTTTGATTCACTCTAAATATTTCTTCTTTAAGATCATGATCTTTATATTTTTCTAGAAATA
Organism: Pinus taeda; assembly: GCA_000404065.3. Taxonomy (NCBI): domain Eukaryota; kingdom Viridiplantae; phylum Streptophyta; class Pinopsida; order Pinales; family Pinaceae; genus Pinus; species Pinus taeda. Next base: position 7,420 of record APFE030201530.1, read on the forward strand.
TCTTTTGCATATCGTTTCATGATATTATTGAATTAGTCCCTAAAATCATCAACCATTGAAGAGTTATATCCTTCAATGTTGTCGGAAACAATCTCAATTTCTGAGTGTTTAAAATGTAACCATAATATCTACAAACAATTTCAAATTCAAAGAAAAAGGTTTTCAGATCATCTGACCTTAGACCATGAAAGTTTGGAAGAAAAGATGGAGGGATGTTCTTCATGTGCACACTAAAATCAGTATGTTGAAAAAACAACAAGAAATGATAAAAATAGAATCCAGAATATTCCAATTTTAATTTGTCCTTGAATTAAAATTGTGAATTAAATTCAAATTTAGTCTAACCAACTACTTGGAATTGATTAATTCATTCATTATGGATTAATTAGTTGGAGAAATTCAAGTTAGAATTCTTTCTGAAGTCATGCAACAGTTATCCCTTAAATTAAGGAAATTATCCCTTAATTAAGGAGATAATATTGAGTTATATTTGAGTTGTAATTAGTTAGTCAGTTTACTGAGTTAAGTCTAGTTAAATTAGTTCCAAATTGTTTGAGGGACTAATTATGTGTTATCAGTCAATTGATGCATGCATGCACTCAACTATTGTACTCCAGATAACTGAAGATTCCCACATCAGAAACTCATGCATGTCTATTCTAAGAAAGACCCAATTAAGCTAAATGTCAAGGACAAGTTACTATTAGTTGCATGTGTTTTCCTATAAAGGAAACTCATCCATGCAGTCAAGGCAAGGTTCCTTGAGGATTGCACAATTCTGACAGGGTGTAGGATTAGTGTGAGAGACCAATCTTCCACTTGGTAACAGGAGGATCACCTAGGAGAAACTGCACAAGGAAATGGGAGCTTGGAGGGCAGAGGAGAAGGCTTGGGAGAAGCTTTGATTGCCTGGGAGCATCTAGGAGGATCGTACTAAGAGCTGGCTAGATGTGAGAGCTAAGGCTTTCTATAATTCTGATGTGTTTCCACCTTGTATGATAATACAGATAGTGGGGTTTTTATTTGAGGGTTTCCCTTGAGTATTCTTTTGTGTTCATGTGTATTGATTCTTCTTCTTCTTGTTATATGTGTTCAGCTCGATCTTGCTCAATCTTGCTCAATCTTTAAGCTTCTGCAAGTTGGATAGTAGAAGTAGATTTTAGTATTTTTTTTTGGTATATTACATTATCGAGTTAATCTACAGTCATATTTTCTATATGATCTTAGTGTGAAATTTGTAGAGAATTTGTAGAATTTGTGCATGGTATCAGAACCTAGTTTATTGAAGAAAAGTTTATCGAAGCAGTGAACAGTATACGGAGAAGAAAATTCGAAGTTTGAAGTTCGGCGTTGCAGGTGAAAATCGAATTCATATCATACTTCAATTGAGATGATACATTATGAAACTAATTTTCAATTGAAGAAGTCCAAGAAGGGATCCTCAAAAGGATCGGAAGGTGAGGCATTAACCTCTCAGTTCCAAATGGACTTTGCCCTCATCGCATGCATGGTGTCATCGATGATGGATTGTGTCTAGTATATTGATAGTGGAGCCTCATTCCACATGAGTGGCGATAAAAGTTTATTCAGTACCATGGAGGAGAAAGACCTCAAGATGTGCATAGAGATGGGTGATGATGAAATGTATAGTGTTTCTCTTATCACCTTGACAGATGTGAAGTATGTGCCTAGAGTAAAGAAGAATTTGGTATCGATCGCGATGTTGGAAGACAAAGGCTATGATGTTGATTTTAGTAAGGGAAAGGTTTTCCTTAGACACATCACCATGAGACAAGTGAAACAGATCAGCTCATGAGTTAAGAACTTGTATGCTCTTGAGGTTCAAGATGCATATAAAGCCTTGAGGAGCAAGGAAAATATTAGATACTTAGTGGTTGAGAGGGAGAGTAAATTACCTCTCAACATGCAGTCCCAGAATAAGTCTTAGACAATTGTGCAGGAGCCACAATTAGAGTCAGTAGAGGGATCACATGCATCCATAGCTCCAAGTGTGAGGTGGGGCAATGTGAAGTGATAGTCCCAAGAAGGCTGAAATTGGGCAGGGTCCATTGAGAGGTTTTATCTCATGGATTGTACCTTGCTACGAGAGCCCAAAGTACATAGTAGTAGGAGGAATCAATGGGATTGATGCAGTTAGAGATCAAAGTGATAGAGGGTAGAGCAATCAGATACTGAAGAGCACAAAGAAGGATTGACAACAGTGCAGAAAGGTTGAGTCAGCAGAAGTGCAAAGTTTTCAGTTAACAGAGGAAATAGTAGTCAGAGACTTTGATGACATAGGCATCATTCTAACTTAGGTTGGATGTTTTTTTGTTTCTGGAGTTGTTGGAGCAACAACAATAGAGATAAGTGTTGCATGCATAACATTCCAATGGTTCGCGATCGGGATCGAGTTGAATTCCTTTCTTGTTGAGAGGGAGTGTTGAAAATAGCAACAAGAAAAGTTAAAAATAGAATCCAGAATATTCCAATTTTAATTTGTGCTTGAATTAAAATTGTGAAATAAATTCGAATTTAGTCTCACGAACTTCTTGGAATTAATTAATTAATTCATTATGGATTAATTAGTTTTAGAAATTCAAGTTAGAAGTCTTTCTGTAGTCATGCAATAGTTATCCCTTAAATTAAGGAGATTATCCCTTAATTAAGGAGATAATATTGAGTTATAATTGAGTTGTAATTAGTTAGCTCAGTTTACTAGGTTAAGTCCAGTTAAATTAGTTTCAAACTATTTGAGGAACTAATTATGAGTTATCAATTAGTTAATACATGCATGCACTCAACCAGTGTACTCCAGATAACTGAAGATTCCCTCATCAGAAACTCATGCATGTCTATTCTAAGAAAGATCCAGTTGAGCTAAATGTCAAGGATAGGTTACTAATAGTTGCATGTGTTTTCCTATAAAGGAAACTAATCCAGGTAGTTAAGGCAAGGTTCCTTGAGTATTTCACAGTTCTGACAGGGTGTAGGATCAGTGTGAGAGATCAGTCTTCCACTTGGTAACAGGACGATCACCGAGGAGAAACTACGCAAAGAAATAGGAGCTTGGAGGGCAGAGGAGAAGGCTTGGGAGAAGCTTTGATTGCCTATGACCATGCAGGAGGACTGTACTGAGAGTTGGCTAGCTGTGAGAGCTAAGGCTTTGTATAATTCTGATGTATTTCCACTGTGTATGATAATACAGATAGTGGGGTTTTTAGCTAAGCTTTCCCCTGTGTATTCTTCTGTGTTCATGTGTATTGATTCTTCTTCTTCTGGTTATATGTATTCAGCTCGATCTTGCTCAATCTTTAAGATTTCGCAAGTTTGGTAGTAGAAGTAGATTTTAGTATTTTTCTTTGGTATATTGCATTATCGAGTTAATCATAGTCATATTTCCTACATGATCTTAGTGCGAGATTTGTAGAGAATTTGCATAATTTCTACACAATATCTTGAATGGGAAATACAAGAGGATCTTCCTCATTGTCATAATCTCCATCCATTTATTCTACCTTTTATGTCACCTCTTCTTCTAATACTTGCAAAAGTGGATGGTTGTGTGGATCTTACTACACCACGTGATCAAATAGGGGGGTTGGTGATGGAGAAGTATTTTTTTGTTTCTATAAAAAAAAATGAATTAGAATGCTAATTTAATGCAAGATGCCTAATGCAATGTTTGTGGTTTTTTAGAAAGTAAAAAGAAATGAATCAACTAGAGAAGCAAACAATGCATACTTTGACACCTCTGAGTGTGAAGGATTTCCTTTTGATGTGTATATTTTTCCATGCTTTCTATCTTCGTTGCTCGGCTGATTGGTGAAAATTTGCTAAGAACATGGCCTCATCCAATTTTGATAGTTCTTCCAGTAACTTTTGTATAGACTCGTCTTCTATCATCCTTGTGGCATAGGCAATGAAGATTTTAGGGATCATGAACTCTACAGGCACAATGACTTCTCAGCCATATACCAACTGGAATGGTGTCTGCTTGTGTAATCTCTTAATTCTTGTGCGGTATGCCTAGAGCATGGCTGACACTCTTTCATCCCAATCATCCTGATTTTCCAAGCATACCTTGGTTAAGCCCTTCTCAAGTATCTTGTGAAATGCCTCTATTGTTCCATTAACCTATAGATGATATGGGTTTATCTTGTGGTGTTGAATCAGGAACTTCTGCAATCGAATGCCAACTATTTCATTAATGAAATGAGTTCCTTGGTCACTTGTTAGGCTTCTTGGGCACCCAAACCTTAAGAGAACATTTTCAAAGATGCATCTTACAGCTGTGTATGTTGTACAGTCTTTCACTGGTGCCGCCTCAGGTCATCTCGTGAGATACTTGGTTGTCGTGATGATGTACCTTGCTTGGGTTTGACGCATTGGAGAATTGATTAGACGGATGAAATCAATTTCCAACTTTTCAAATATATGTAAAGTGCGAACTGGTTGTAGCAGGATTTCATTGCGATGCAGCAGTTTCCCAACCCTTTCACAAAGATAACATCATTTAGAAAATTCCTTAGTGTCCTTGTATATTGTTGGTCACATAGGCCTACTTGCAACACTTTCCTTACGATTTCCTTCCCTCCTACATGGTCGCCCGTAACTCCGGAGTGGAATTCCTATAGAACTTCCTCACACTCATGATGGGGTACACATCACCGCAACACCTAATCGAATCCCAACTTGTACAGGTAGCCTGCAATAAGATGATAGTCAGTGGCTCGCAAAACCATGTATCTCCTTTGCATCACAGTGTACTCTTCTATGAATTTCCCTGTGGCTAGGAATCCAGCGATCTCCTCTACATAGTCGAGTATTGTTTCCACTCTGAATAAATCAGCATTGAGTAGTTGACCATCTAGGGAGCCCCCACTTTCCCCAATTCCAATCCAGAGAGGTGATCAGGTCCGATGTTCAATCGTCCAGGTTGATGATTACCTTGAATGTGAACTCCTGGAATAGTAGAAGCCATCTACATATCCTCCCTTTTGATATCGACTTGTTGACTAGGTATTTCAATTTAGAGTGATCTGTGAATAACTTCAATGGGGACCACAACAAATAATTCCTAAACTTCTGTAAGGAATACACCATGGCTAGTGCTTCTCTCTAGTGGACAATTTCATGCTGGAAAAGTAGATGTGATGGTTTAAGTTTTGTTCTCCCAGTTGCGCTAGCACTTCCCTGAGAGCAATGCCATATACATCGATATGTACATGGAAATTCTTATTCCAATAAGGGTATACTATAATTGGAGCACTTACCAGCTTCTCCTTCAGTATGTTTAATGTAGCTTAACAGTCTTCCGATCATGTGAATGATTTTTCTTTCTTGAGAATATTTTCCATTGGGGTGGTGATGGAAGCATAGTTCTGGATGAATCTTCGATAATACCTAGTGTGGCCCAATGTCGATCGTAAATGCTTCACATTGGCTGGCGGTTCTATGTTTATAATTTCAACAATCTTAGCTGGGTCCACATATACTCCCTTCTTGCATACAATGTGGCCTAGCAATGTGTCGAATGGTACCATGATTATACACTTCTTCAGGTTCAATGAGATCTGTAACTACCTCAAATGATAAAACATTACTCTGAATGGTTGCCATGCTTCTTCAATAGGTTGTATATTGTCCAGTCATCCATGTGTACCTCCAGGAATCTATGAATGTAATCTTTGAATGCGGCTATAATGATCTGGGAGAATACAACAGGTGCATTCTTGAGGCCAAATGGCATCACGTGGTAAGCATATGATGCCCTCTCTATGGTGAAAGTGGTATTCCTTTTGTCCTCTTCAGCTATTTTGACCTGATGGTACCCTGAAAATCTGTTTGTGAAGGAATATGCTTCATTCCCTGCAACATTGTCTAGGACGTCATCGTTGAAGGGTGTGGGGAATGGGTCATGTATGGAAGAGGTTTTAAGGCTACAATAGTCTACTTGACATACCCTTATCCTTGTGGCATTTTTCTTATTTTGTATCACTATTGGGTTGAGCCATTCTGCCTCGTCCAGAGGGAAAATAATTCTTGCTTATAGCATTTTATCTATTTCCTTCTTGACATTCTCCTTTACTCTTGGGTTTATCCTATATGGTCTATGTTTCACTGGCTTGGAATTTGGTTTAAGACGATCTTCATTCCCCCAATGTCCCCCTTAATTCCTTTTAACTCTACAACCGAAGTTGTAAATAAGTCCTCATATTCCCGTAAAAGATCAAAAATTTCCCTTGTCATGTGCTCATCCCAGTAGACCCTTATTGACAGCATATTGGGCTTATCCTCTGTGCCAATGTTGTGCTTCTTCAGCTTTACTGGGAGAAAGTCCAGATCATCCTTTATGGGTCCTTCCTAGATATCCCTCTCCCCTTCAGTCTCATGCAATGTAAGGTGCCTCAACCCTTCCAAGTTTTCCTCCTCGGGATTGTCGTTCACCTTCCCACAGGCCATGGTTTTTGGGTATCCTGACTCATAAAAGTACTGCAGGAATGTCTCATCGATACATCCTTCCCATAACTAGCCTAAGGTGAAGAGGATCCTTTTAATGGCATACATAGCCACACCTAGTTTCCTATCACTATCCTTAAACTAGAGGCTACTACTGAATTTTTCTACCATGCAGTGCCAATCTCTCGTTTGTCTTCATATCTCTTCCTGTATGTACCATGCTTGAGGGACTCTAGCTAAGGTGTGTATGAACATGTGTGCCCATAATTACTTTGGAACTCTTTCCCTATTCCATCTATTTATGCAGTTTTCCAAGTGTTGTCAAGGATTTGAGTTGCCCCTATAGTTGATCTCTTGTGGGCTATTCCCCATATACTTGAACATTTCCCTCATGACCCTCTTGATTTTCCCCAATCATGAAGTTTGTTGCGGTGCAATCCCCACCAAAGTGCATGGGTGGCTTGCAACGCAACTTCTAACAATGGTATTTTGTGGCTTTCCATTACATATTTATCAATTTTACTAAGAAATATGTCCACTAAACTCTGTATACTCCTCTAGCTAACTGTTCCTTATATTGTGGGGATGATGTAATCTTCTCTCTTTCCTATTGTCATCTAGTAGAGCTGGTCTAGAATTCCTAGGTCGTTTCTATCATCCACTGGTTTTGTGGATCTAGGTCCCTAATACGAGTCTAGTGGTTGGATGAATCATACTCCCTCCACTTCAAAAATCATCAGCTCCTTCTTTAGGTTGATAACGACATATTTTTCATAGGCCTAGTCAATATCTAGCAGTGCTGGGTAAGGACATTTGTCTCCCATGATATCGATCACTTCAAAATCCGCATTTGTCTTCACCTCCACCACATCAACTTCTATTTCCTCTAGTCTCCTAACCAGTAGTATACAATATTGATTGGCCATCCGCAATTGGATTAGTGAGAACTCCAATTATGGTTTTCCATGTTCCTATCACATCTTCCTTGGTAGGATATTGACGTTAGAAACCAAATCTAACACAGTGTCTTTAATTTTAAACCTCGTGACCTATGCATCAATCATGAACTCCCTACCCATTCTCTACTTATTTCTCCTTACTCGCCTTGTCTTTCTCTCACGCAAGTTCATCGAGACATTCCCTTCTCCAGTCTAATCCTCTGACAGGACTACTTTTATACTTTTGCGCAACTCCCTTAACATATGATCATTGTTCAAAATATTCAAGAATAACGTAAACCATTCCTCAATCAGCTAGGAAATAGTGGCTTTTGTAAGTTCGAGCATCTTATCCTTCTGAGATTCTATCAAATTTTCGAACAATTTTGCCTGCCTCCTTGTATTATTGCTTCTGTTATCCAGGGTTTTATGAACACTTTGATGAAGCCACCCTAATGACCATTGGTTGATCTGGGCCACCCTGGTCAGCCCCTGTTTTCTTACTGCCACGAGTGACTATGTTTATCTTAGATAGTGGATCTATCTTGGTAATCATTGGTTCTACATTGATCAGGTTCGTCCCCCATTGCCCGGTCTATTCTTCCCACGTTGTGATCATCTCGGGGCAATCCTCAGTTGCATGGGCATTGACCCTGCATTGGGAGCACCATGGTCTTCTTGGTAGGGGCTAGTCCTGATCAGCATGTCCCTCTTAATCACATTTATAGCAGCATACATGCCCCCTAACCCCTATTCTAACTCCTCTTCTTCCCCCTCCTCCTCCTCGCCCCCTGCAAGTAGTTTCATTGACCCTAAATGTCGATCGGTCTAGTTGATAAACTAGTGAATCCAGAGCTCAGCACTGGTCTGTATGATGGGTCGTAGATGCGCAAAACTCATAATATTTATTATTTGAGACATTTGAATCTTTCTGTAGTATCAGGCATAAGTGTAGTGAGTGTCCATATCCCCTACACACTTCATAGTATTTTGGTGGGTTGCAGCCCGTGAATGCACCTTGCGATCCCACTGTCGCAATACCTACCATAGGTGGGGTCCCTAAAGGTTCCGTTGGCCCCAATGTGGTACCCATTCCCCTCAACCTCAGGCATCTTGTTGCAATGTGACCCACCACTAAGCAGTTGGTGCACCAAATGTTCGGTCTTGTGCGTCATATTGGTTGTAAATCTTTCAACTTCTCTGTTAAGTTAGCAATCTGGTGTTGTAGACCCAAGATAGAGGGAACATGTGACATGGCTCCTCCCCGGTACTCATCTGGATATCCCAACATAGCCTCTATGTGGGTTTCCTACTCTAAGGCATCATGTAATGTCTCAATCTTTTGTTGTGTCAATGGTGTCTGGGTGAGGGGTCAAAGCACCTTCATGAACAAATCCCTTTGATGATTCAGATCTATAGTGTAGTTGAGCTTATCGATTGCATATTTGAACCTCTGCATTAGCTCCCAAGTAGTTTCTCCCTCCCACTGCTTGATCTCCCACAACTCTGATAACCCCTATTGATCAATCTGGGGGAGCTTGAACTCTTGTACAAAGTTCCTCTTAATCTCATATGCAGTCAAGTTCTAGTGTAACTCCACCCATTTTATAAACCACCATAGGGCTTACTCCCTGAGGGTTTTCTGGAGTTATATTAGCTTCACGTTTTCAAGCATATGATGATCCCTCCATATAGCCTCACATAGGTGCCAATGTTGTCCTACATCTTCATTCCCTTTTCCATAGAATTCTGGGTATCTTGTAAATGATCCTGCCATACTTGACTGTGTTCGTGCTAAAAGCACAAATCCTTGGGTTCCTATCTATTGAGATCCTTGTAATACCATATTACTATTGCTATTATTTCAACTATAGTTATCAATGCTAGTCCCATATTTGACATGAACATTATTCATTCTTATCGCCTTAAGCAACTTAGCAACAAATTTACCAGGGTTATTGTAGACTACCAAGGGAACATTGATGGGAATGCTACCTGAGCCTCAAGGGTTTAGATCTTCGATTATTTTGGATGCAACATTCTCCTAAAACAATATTCTCATCACAAATCACATCTCATCCTCCATGCCTTCCTCAGGGTTACCATGATCATCTTCATCCAACCCCTCCCAAGCAACTAGGGAGGGAGGGCGCATATCACCCTTTGGACTCCCAGTCATCCTTGTTGTCTCTATCTCTTTCGCCATATTCTCCTCCCTTTTATCTCTCTCATATGGACTCTTCAACACCACCACTACTTGGAGTAGTTCATATGGTTTCCCTCTGATCACCTACATGGTTTTTTCTTGCCACTTCTCTGCGATCTACACTCTCACCTCCCTAGCCCTCCATACCTATAATAGTATCATGTTCCCTTGCTCGGTAGCATTTCTCCCCTTAGGTCCTCCACCCAGTACTAGGGGTCTACATTGGCATTCTTAGCCCTTGGAAAGGAATCTACTATCTTCCACCATTAAAACCTTAATCCAGAGAAGTATCTCTTTTAGCAGCTTCCCTCTTAACCCAGTATGGAACACAGTGTTAACTTTCGAGAAGGATTGGTATCTTTCTACTACGAACTCGACCACATATCCCTCCAGGTTAGTTTGCACCCAAAATTCTACCACTCTCATCAGATCCGGGTCAAGAAAATGGAGCGTCACAAGATCTACTAGAATCCAATCGTGATGAGCTAGCATCTATCCCCCCATTTAACCTTCAGTCATAGTCTCTACAACCATTTCTACAATTCCTTTGGTAACTTACCCCAAAAGATCTCGCATTAATCACTTGCAACTTCTAAATATAAAATATCATCGTTCACTTTAGCAATAGCTTGGTTGTGAAGTATGGCTTGCTAGGATACGAACCGATCCACTTGGTCGTCCCACCAATTCTATATCTCCTTCTTGAAAATCCTTGATACCATATTTTGAACTCCTCTTTTTTATTTATGGTCCTAAAAATGGAACCGTTTGTTGGCACGAATTTGACAACAGGTTAGAGACCTTGGGTTCAAGCACAAGGGGAAAACAAGGCTCCATTAAAGTCTAGAGCAGCACTGACATTTTCACCTTACCCAGAAAGGGTAAGAAGTCTCACCTGAGGCATGCCACAACAGAAGTTAGAAGGGGAAGAATGAGGAACCAAGGGAATCACAACAAACAAATGATAATATCTCGGAACAAGAAATCATCCACATTAATCCAATCATATTTCTCTACTTAGATACTCTTAAGGAACCATACAACTTATAAGCATCCATTCAAAAATTTTAAAGAACCAACACAGAACTCAATAGCACATTGTTTATCAAATTGTCTCTTTCATTAAGCTTAACATAAGGAAATACATACAGAGTTACAAGAGGCTCGAAGCCTGATCATCAAGAACATAAATGCCAAAACCTACAGGAACAAACATAACAAGGAATGATTCATGCCTTTTGTTATCACAAAACCAAATACTGATAGGCAGTTGACTAGGAAGACCTTGTGTAACTCTTTCAAGCCAACTTTTGGTTGATGCTTAGCCTCCTTAACCTGAGAGGGCTCTATCACTAGGTTAAAGATTATATGGCTAACTCTATGAAACAAGTGAAGCAATGTGAATGGTTGAACACAATCAGTAAACATCCATTGGGCTTATGGAGTCATAAGTGCTTCAATATGACAATAATATTAACTTTACATGGAAGTCAGGGCATCTGGAATTCAACATATCAGTAACATATCAGAAATATGTAGGAAGACACGGTCTACAAATACATGAAGGAAGTTAGAGCATTGCGAATGAGTTCTAGGTAATCATGCATTCATACTACTGCAAGCAATGAAAAGAGTACAACCATAGGACAATTAAAACATTGAATTCTTTCTTAATCCTTAGAAGTAAAGCCAAAGTCTGTATTCATAAAAACATAATCTTCTACAATAACACAATATGTGTGTTTTCTCTGAAAATTTCCAACCCTTGTTGAATTACCACTCTTCTCATATATAGAGTTTCTTTACAAGCTTGAATTCCTTCCTCTAACAAGAAGGGAATTCGAATTTCTCTAGACCTGACACCTATCAAACTTTAAACAAATTATTAATTACAACTGACTGTAAACTAACAGTCTTAGAGACCTAATTTGACTAGGAGTGTAACTCCTTAACTATGCTAGCAACAACTTTAGCTATGAAAACAAACTCGTTCTTTGACATATGTCCCTCTTCATCTTTGGCTTGAGTGATGACTTTAAACTTCACGCTGGCCTTTGATTGCTTGTCCTTTAACTATCCTTGGATAATAGGAAAATTGCCCCTGTTTTTTCTGCTTTGGTCTCCAAAGTGGTTCCTCAAATTCCGCTACCCACCTTATCCTTTAGATGTTGGTTGAAGCATGACAACTTTCTAGGCTACGAAATGACTGTTGTTTTCATAGCGCAGAGTTTGGAGTTATCAGATGCTTCTCATTCTTTGAATTTTCCTTTGTTTAGTGTTCAAAACTTCTGAGGTGACCCCTTTGTATCTTCTACAACTTCATTATTTCATAATAGTTCCTTCCTTTCATTTCAAAATTGATTTAAAAAACAAAACTAGCAGCTTCAGCAATTTTGTAGCACGCTATGAAACTGTGGTGCATTATATGTCATTTTTCGCAGTTTCGTAGCACGCTACAAAACTGTTGTGTGATTCAAGAACACAGTTTTTGTCATTTTTTTGGGATTTTTTTTGTAATGTCTTATCCACATGCTATGAGCCAAATAATCTGACATTATCTATCCAAAATAACCTTCAATCTTCAAAAAGTAAACTTCACATCAAAATTGTCCCAAAAATGGTTCACTTATTGTCTTCTTCATTTATGTTGAGGTTGTTCTTATAGTTCATTTAGTTGAATCTTCAAATCCTCGATCTATATTTTCATCATTTGAATTCTAATTCCCAATTTTTCATTGACCATTCTGATATATCTTCCCTCTTTTATTACAGGGACCGTCCAAGTGAAATATTGGGCATGAAAACTAACTACTTCAAGTATTGAAACTATTTTATCTTCCCACAGAGCCTCCATTTTGTTGAAATTGGCTTCCTTAACTACATGTTTCCTTGCTTATTTTCTAAGTTTGGCAAGCTTCAATTTCTTTTTTTACCTCTTCAAAATCATCTTCCTCCTATTGAGTGATAACTGCCTTACCTCTGTCATCTTTGTGCAGTTGTGTTAATGTTTCTAATGGAACCACAATTTCTTCATGTAATTCTGCTACCTCCCCTGTATCACTTGCTTCAGATTGTGCCTCTTGTATCCTTCTTGAATGCCTTGTCATAGGTCTTCTCGGCTTGAACACAAACTCTGAGACCTGGTCATCAAATTCAAGTTTTTTGGAAGATTTAACTCTTTTGGTTTTGTTCTTGCTAGTTTCAAGCAGCTCTTCTTGGACCAGAGGAGTCTCTTCTATGTCGATGTCCTGGAGGAGATCGTTCAAACTTCCCTTTGAAGCTAGGCTTTCATAAGCAATCACAGTCTTCCCCTTCTCCTTGGCTAATTGACTTCTTGTTACTCTTCTTTGGACAGTTTTATCAACAGACTTCTCTTGTACCACCTCATTGATCTAAACCTTTTTCCTCTGTGACTGTTGAGGGGTGTCTTGGACTACTAGTGGTGTCATACGCTCCTTCACCTGCTTTTTGGCTTTCAATTTCACAAATCTTCTTGATCTTGTTTCCTCCTGATGACTTACTGCTGGTGCAGAAATATCCATAGCCTTAGGGCTAAGTCCTGTTTTAGTTTTAAAGCCTATCATAAACAAGAAAGCAGACCATTCTCTTCCAATCTTCTAAAGGTCATGTAAAACAATCAACTTGATCAACCCATGATGGAATAAGGAGGTTTCACAAGCTTCTTTCTTCAATTGAACCTTATCAGACATTTTTCCTAAGCTACAAATAGATCAAAAGGTAAATCAAGAGATATCTTTCCAGTGAAATGTAAGAGGATCTTAAAATGGTATGAGTACACCTTATGATATCTTCTCTCACAGGTAAAATATCTCTAGATGCATGTCAGCAGGTTGGCATATGAATCCTTTACATAGCTTCTGGGCATTGATTTGGTTAAGTCTAAGCCTATGAATTCTGGCTTCAAAAATTCTTGGCAGGATGTCATTTCAAATTTAAAGTTCTTAAACCATCTTTCGTGGCCTCTTGGTATCTCGATGACTGCAGATATGACCTCAGGAGAGATTGGAATTTCTAGCCCTCTAACTCTTGAATTCAAACCAGTGAAATTGAAAGCAAAACCTTTAGTTACTTGAACATGACCACCTTGAAGTTTTTTGTAGAATCTCCAACAACCCACCTATTTGAATGCATGTTCAACCTATCTGCTTCTCATGAGCACATCCAAACCTTCTGGCTTAGCTCTAAGACACCAGCCTGATCTATGATTTTTCCTTTCTTCAGACATGTCTATGAGATCCCTGCAAGAAAACTTAAAGATAAACCTACACTGTATTGGTTTAAACACTGTCTCACTTGAATTTGAAACTGAGAACTGCCTCTCTTGAGCTTTCAGAGAATTTTGATGAGTGGGGTCCTTAAGTTTACCAATTGTCTTCTTATGCATGAAAGGAACACAGGAAAACCAAGACTAACTCACCTCACCTCACTTTTTGAAATTTGAAAGAATGCATACAAGACATCTAATGAACCTAATGAAGGGAATGAATGGCCACATGTGATAGGCATGGTTCAAGGACTGACACATGGTGATGAAACATTAATGGATTTTGATGGAAAAGACAACTAGATAAGATCTGGCACAAATCCCCAATTTTGTAGCGCATCCAGTGCAAATTCTTGGTTTTGCGCTACGCAATCTCCTAGTTACGAATCCTTGTTTTCATAGTGCACATAGTGTATTTTTATGATTTTGTGCTACAAAAAATCCTAGTTGATTTCGTAGTGCATACCAACTTTAAAACAGTCTTGACACATGACACCTATGAACCAATGTGGGACTAACGATAGTTAAAACGAGATTATTGACCTTATTTAACAATGGGAACAAGACTCTATCCTATGTTTTAGACTCCCTAAACAAAACAATAGAAATGAGTTGACCAAGACTGACTTACAACTTTGAAACCATACAGGTTGTCCAAATTTTGTTTTATAGTGATAACACCTTCTACAACTCAGGAAACCCTCATCGATCCTTGACTTGCTGAACTAATCAACATCCAACCATTTCTCGCCCTGCCTTATGCCTTTTATCTTCTTCCTTGCGCTCAGAATGCCAGTTCTGCTTATCTTCCGCTCGACTAGCTTTATCCTTGGTTTTCATTGCTCTCCCTTCATTCGACTGCTCATGTTCTTCTCTACCACCTTCCCACAAATGTTGTTTCCCTTCTGGTCCATGTTCCCCCCCTTGGTTGTCAGCTCCACAACCCAACAGTTGTCCTCGCCACCTGTCCCTGGCTCTTCTTTCTGAAAAAACTTAAAACGACGGCCCCAACACAAGAAGAACTATGTGACAAATGATCTTGAGTTGGCAACTATCATTCATGCATTGAAGAGTTGGAGACCTTATCTCCTTGGAAGGAGGTTCATTTTAATGGGTGGCAGCAGTGGACTGAGGTACATGTTTTTCCAACCTAATCTAAATACAAGACAATCTATATGGTTTCCTACTCTCAATGAGTTTGATTTTGATATCAAGTATATCTAGGGAAAGGAAAATAAGGTTTCAAATGATCTTAGTAGGAGAGTGCAGGTGAACCATATTTCAATTGTGAGCTCTTACGGGATAGATTTACATGAGCATATCTTACATGTAGGATACCATGATGAGAAGTACTAGTAGTCGAAGTAGATATTGTTGTAGCAAGGTGAAGGTAATAAGAATTAGGAGTATCACCTCACAACAGATACCTTGGTCAGATTTAGGAGTAGGATCTATGTACTAGATAACAGCAAGTTAACGAAGCTTATTTTGAGAAAGTTCCATGTCAAGTCGTATTCAGGCCACCCAGGATACTAGAAGACATTGAGAGTTGTTAAGAAGTTTTACTATTGGTCGAATTTGAAGAAATAGGTGGTTGATTAGGTGCTTGGACTGTTAGCAAGTCAATGTTGAATGAAGGCTTCCATCTAGTTTATTGCAGCTTGTTATGATTCCAGAATGGAAATGGGAGGTTATTCCATGGATTTCATTATAGGATTTTTGAGGACATCGAGGAAGCATGATTCCATTATGGTCATGGTTGATAGGTTGAGAAAGTTATCTCACTTCATTGCAGTGAAGTCTACTAATTCATCTAGTGAGGTAGCTCAGATCTTCATCAGGGAGATAGTGAGGTTGCATGGAGTTACCAAGAATATTATATCGGATAGATATGCCAAGTTCACTTCCAAGTTTGGAAGGAATTTTTTGCAGGCATGGGGATAGAGTTATCTTTTAGCATAACTTATCATCCACAAAGAGATGGATAGATAGAGAGGGTGAACAAGAAGTGGGAGGAAGTGGGAGGATTATCTTTCATTGGTGGAGTTTGCTTATGATAATGGGTATTATGAATGATCCTTGAAGATGGGTCCATTTGAGGCTCTCTACAAGCATAGTTGTAATAATCCCATCAATTGGAGTGATCTAGTGAACAAGATGTTGATTGGACCAGATATGTTGGAAGAGATTGAGTAGGAGATGTAGGCTATCAAAAGGAACTTAAAGGTAGTGTAGGACAAGAATAAGATTTATGTGTATCAACATAGAGAATTCAAGGAGTTTTAGATTTGGGAGTAGTTTTACTTGCACATAAATCCCAAGAGGAGCTCCTTGAGGATTAGGCGATCTGTCAAGTTGGCATCTCAGTATTTTGGGCCTTTGAGATCCTTGAGAGGATTGGACCAGTGTCATAAAGACTTGCATTGCCTCCATCAATTAAAATACATGATGTTTTTCATGTTTCATTGCTTATGAGATATGTACAGGATGTTGGCATGTGATTGATTGCTCTATCTTGTAGTTGGAAAAAGACGGAGAATTCCAAATAGAGACACAATGCATATTGCATTGAAAACAACTCGTTCTCTGAAATTGAGCGATAAAGAAAGTTAAAGTGTAATGGAAGCAATTTGGGCCCGATGAAGCTACATGGGAGATGGTTGGTCAAATGCAGACACTATATCCTTATTTATTTACTAGTTGAATCAAATGAGTTTTTGGTATATATTTTTGTGTGTGTGTTTGTTTATCTGTTTGTCACTGTAAATACTACATCGACTTGTGTTTATAAAGCTCCAATAAGCAATATGTTTTTCATGTTTTCAGTTGTTATTAATTGTAATTATTGCATCAAGTTGCGTTATAAAGCTCCATAAACAATATGCTTCTTTTGTCATAAGTGTCATAAAACATTGAGGATGTTGTTCCCCCATGGGGGAGGGGTTTGTAACATCTCCAAGTTGATTTTCTATGTAAATAAATTAAACCAAGGTCATGGGACATGTATTCCAAGTTGAATGGAGGGGAAAAAATTATAGTGGGCATCACTTGTGGTTTACTATTGGCTATGGAAATTGGCAAAGGCAAAAGGAAATAAATGGAAATTTAATATGATAAATAAAGGACAATAGGAGAAAAGGGATATTAAGAGACACAAATATGCATGCAAGGGAAAATGAAGGAAATTGAAGGAAAAAGAAAGGGAAAGAAAAACAAATGAATAGAGAGAACTTTCTATGTCTCTCTTGGTTACTCTTATCACTTATGACTACTCTTACAAACTTACACTCTTGAAGCAATCTAACATTTCACTTGGACATTGAGGCATTCTCACTTGGACTTGGAGAGAGAACGCACTTGGACAAAAGCAAGCAAGCAAAGGAATTTGTGGGAAATGAAAGAGAATGTTGGAAAAACAGATATAGTAGGATAACATTGTAGGTGACTAATTGCATGTGTGATTTCATTTCTAAGATTTGAATGCATGGTACATTCATCTAGTTATTTGGTTTCTTTGTTTTCATTGCCATGGAATTTTTCTATATTGAAATTGGATTCAACCTTCCCTTTCCATTTCCTCAATAACCATGGTGTAGTGGGTTCCGTATTGTGATTAAGCTTCAGATGGCCAATGGACTTTGGATCATAGTGAGGTGATCTCAAAATATTCCCAAGTGTCAAGGGTGAGATGGGATTTAGCCTAAAAATCTTGATGGATGGATGGAGACAGGAAACTTCCTCTGAGTATAGTGAATAAAGTCGGAGGTATCCAAGCTTGTTTGGTGTTAGTGGTTTCTAGACTAGTTTAGGTGAAATCAATGTGGTTGAGGGTTGAGGTGGTTTAACCTCTAGAAGCCCTGGTTGGTTTTGTTTGGTTTATCCCATGTGATCTTACATTCATGCTCAAAATATGGCATGGGGGTGATTGGTTGAAAGAGAGATTTGGTTCAGCCCAATCTATGGTTGGGTAGTACATGGAAGTCCTTGACTTGGTTAACTTTATGCATATGTTATTGTGTGTTATTCCTTATTGAGATCAATGAGCACTTGTGTGGTTTATTGTGTTGATTTTATGACTGGTTTGTCATGGTTTTATTCTGATTAAATGTTGGCTATAGGCATGATACATTCTTGTTGTATAACTTTCTCTTGATATGGATCTTTCTTATGGCTTGATAAGTTATTGAAAGGTGTATGAATGCATAGGCTAACAAGTGTTGTTGCAACCAGTTTGCGAGGGAGTTAAGCATTCTTGATGGTTCTCTGATGAATTTAAGAAGACAATGAAAAAGTATGCATTCATCACCTACAATTACTATGTTTACCATTTGTTTGATGAAATGTTTAGCATGTGTTTCAAATTATGTGCAAGACCTAGCCTTATTATTCATTATAGCAAATCATTATCATATTATATTGAGTTTTGGAAAGTTATGGGTTGTTTTGGGTATCTGGCCTATACGTAGCCCTGAAAATATGGAACTCGGTTGCTAGTTTCACCCTATGAAGTGCGATATTTCAGTTGCAACCACATGAAGGAAGGCTTATGTGTGCTGCTGGAGCTTTCCAACCGCATGCACATCTTGGCATGCATGCGGTTGGGATGTAGCTTCAACATAGGGTAGGATCATCAACAAATGTTGTCTGGCATCTTGGTGATGTGGTGTTTTTGGGAAGTTGCATTATGTTTCTAGTTTGTAGGCCCCACTTCCATAATTGGAACTTGGATGTTGGGTCATTTCATATATATTTAAGGCTCATGTTTATCCTAGAAATATTGTAAAAGCAAGTAAATGTGGGGTGTTACATTTTTTATATTCTTCTTCCATAGCATCCCATATATCAGATCCAAATGATCAAATGTAGGTCTTCATCCTTAATTTCTAAAACAAATATTTTTTTTCCACTGAATATGGGTGTTGTATTGGTGAATTCTCCTTCTTAGCTTGCCATTGTCCTTGATCTCTCTTCTAGTTGTTAAACAGATCTGAGTAACCTAGTTTTCTATGATACCAATTGTTAGAAATTAGGAAAATACTAAGAGGGGGGTGAATTAATATTATAGTAATTTTAAAACTTTTTTTCACTAACAATGATACTAGGACACCAATAAAATTTCCAACAAATAATTCATATGAAGACAAGATATAACAAAGTATACCAATGAGAACACACAAATTATTCAAATATTTCCTTAAAATTACTTCACAAGGCAAGCTACTACTTCTTGTTACAAATTTCTTTGGCTACAACCATAAGGAAGCAACTACTCCTTGATATATCAACTACAACTGAAAGGAGCTTCAATCCCTTATTTTATTAGCTTCTACTCAAAGGAGCTTCAACCCTTAAGTATTTAGCAGCAACTATTAGATGGAGCTACAACACCTGAATTGCAAGCTACGACTTGCATGACTTCAATGATTCATCCTTCATACAATTTTCATACTCAAATCATGAATCCATTCCCTTTTACAAAATAAATCAATTTATCACTTCAACAATCACCAAACCCACCATCAGCATCACCTTCAACAATACTTCATTATTAAAAACACCAACAACATCACTAACACACTTTCTCAATTTGAAAACCCACGCACCATACTATCTTGATCAATCAATTTTTCTTATAAAGAATTTTGATTGTTATTTTTATAATTGAAACTCAAATTGTGTTGAACTTGTAAACTTGTATGAATCATGTATTTTTGCCTTTCTTGCTTATGTCAAGTCATATCAATGTGTTCTCCAAGTCAACTACCTATGCTCTATTGTTTCTGCTTGAAAAAATAAGTTAAACTAATAATCTTTGCTAATCTAAAATTTTTTTTAGAACTTAGTTGAGCTTTTCTAAATCTGGCGTATTGCCATATTTAGCCAATTTTCCAAATTTGTGTCCAATTCTTTTCCATGCCAATAG
Organism: Pinus taeda; assembly: GCA_000404065.3. NCBI lineage: Eukaryota > Viridiplantae > Streptophyta > Pinopsida > Pinales > Pinaceae > Pinus > Pinus taeda. The sequence continues at coordinate 27,234 of APFE030201530.1, forward strand.
ATTCTTCTAATGTGTTCATGCATGTGTTTTAAACTTTAGCACTCCTTTTTATATTTGGCGTAGCTACCAAATTCCAAAGTTGTCAATCCATCCATGCAAATATGGCATATAATGCAAAAATTATAAGGTGTCGACTCATCCACCATGGTCCCTCTTTATGATATATCCCCTAGGGCTTATGTAACATTGCAAACACTCCACGCCTTTGGTCAAAATGCTGCAACAAAACCAATTCCTAGTGCTAAAGGCTTTATGTTGCTTACCAAAACGTCACTTTTCAACCATATTTTTGTCTCCCAAGTCTGTCATCCCACCCACATTCCTTTGTGCACCTTTTTTTCCTCGAGGATTTGCCTTCCTAGATGATGTGTCCCTGTGAGTCTAAATGCCATTCCTATACATCAATAAATGAGCAAGCCAATCTGATGTGGTCAGTACCACATATGGTCGACACCTAGTCATCTTGGAGCCTCCTCCTTTGTGCATTATATAAACCTTCTAGGATAAGGCCTCCGGGATGATGTCATCCTTACGTCATAAATTCCATGTTGCACCTCCAAAGTAGTGATACATGCCACCTAAATTTGGCCTGTTATGGTATGTAAAAACACTGAAACTGCCTACCACATGCCCTTTGTACTGACATCATGTTGAAGTCATCATGGGCCACTAAAATATTTCCATGTGTCTCCTAGAGAGGAGAGAGAAAGGGTCTTGGGCCTTCTGTCTTTTGGCCAATTCATTTGTTAAATTTTTAAACAAAAAAGAAACCTCTAGATTCAAGCATTATATACTGTCACAACTGCCATGATTGCCCAGTTGCTTTACTATGAGTCTTTTTTGCCACTCTACTTCACCATGTTAGCACATTTGGACATCATCCCAAGGCTGACCTCTTGTGTTGCATAAAATTATTTCAAGAAATCCTTCCTAGGCTTAGTTGTTAAGTGGGGGCCTCCCAATTTCAAACTCTTCCAATTAACTATGGTTGTCTCTATCACCCAGGCTTACGTCATCCCAAGCTTATGTCATCATGATTGCTCCTCTATTACGCAACTTTGATTTCTTCATGGAAGGTCCCTCTAGGATGATTTTTCCATATGAAACATCATTGTGGATCATATTCCAATAAAACAAGTCTAGAACCTACTTACTTTTCTTGAAGTTACGTCATCTCAAGCTTCCCTTATGTATGCACCTTTTGAATCCTTCTGGGGAACTTCTATCAGGATGATGTGTCATGTGGAGTTCCACCACAAGCCAATAAAAACATTTTCCACCACAATGTTGTATGTTCCACGTATGCCTAGCCCTCCTTTAATTGCTCCACTAAAAGGCTTTGTTGTGTTTGGAAAAAGGCCAAATTAAAACATGCTCTAAATGGTCTTCCACCAAGTTAACTCTGCAAATTTGACTTTGGGGGTACTGAACTTTCACTGGAAATGAATTTTGATCTAGGAGGCCATTTTGAAACTTCCTTATACCAATGGAAAGCTATTTTAGATCTCTTTCCATCTAAGTGGATCATGAATATGTTTGAATACTTCTTATTGGCTATAAATGGCTTCAAATAACCTACACCATCTCCAACATTTCCTCTTACATACATTGAGTTGATCTTCATTCTTCTTATAATATTATTTTCTTATGCCTTCATCCTCATTATCTTTGGCATCAGTGACAACACATTTCTAACGTAGGTACCCTTGTATTCAATGAAACATGGCACTGTATCTAATGATATTTTGTCATTCTGTAGGCGAAAAATGCTATGGAATTTTTCCTGCACCCAAGTACTTAGCAGTATCTACAAGCCAAGGTGTATTAGTAAATAATGCACATAAATGTTCATCAGGAAATTCATCTTCTACCAGAACAAATTCATTAGTATGATGAAGTCGATACAGGAAATCTACAATGACATTCTCCTTTCCAGGTTTATCAATAATTGTAATATCAAATTCTTGTAGAAGGAGAAGCCATCTAGTAACTCTGCCATGTGTAACTAGTTTAATCATAAGATCACAAATGGTAGAGTGATAAGTATGTACAAAAATGGGCTATCTATATCCTATAATATAATTTTGAAATTTATTTATGGCATGAACCACAACAAGAAATTCATTTTTCGTTACTATATAATTCAATTTGGTTGGAGTTAATTTTTTAGTGATATAATAAATAGCATAAGGATTTTTTCTTCCTTTTGACCTAACACAACTCTAATGGTTGTATATGAGGCATCACTATGTATGTGGAAAGGTAAATACCAATTAGGGGCTTGGAGAATGGGAGTAGAAGATATCTTTTCCTTTAAAGTGTTAAATGCTAATTGACATCGATCATCCCACCGAAATTCAATGGTTTTTTTAAGAGGAAAAACAATGTGGAAGTTATCTTTGTAAAGTTTTATATGAATCTTTTGTAATATCCTACATATCCCAATAACCTACAGACATCCTTTTGGTTATAAAGAGAGGATAATTTAAGGATTAGCTCAATTTTAGCATGGTCCATTCAGATCCATTTGGATGAAATATGGTTTCGTAACACAATTCTTTATATAAAAAGCATTTTACATTTCTCATTACTAAGGGAAATATTAGTTTCTTGGCATCAGATTCTCAAGATTCCTTAGGGATTCTTCAATGTTTCCCCATACACCATGAAGTCATCCATATAAACTTTAAAATAATCATTTGTTAAATCAAAGAAGATTCGAAGAACAACTCATTGAAATGTTGTTGGAGCATTACACAATCCAAATGAAAGTACCCAATAGGAAAAAGTTCCCCATGGGCAGGTGAAAGTTTTTTTCTCTTTATGTTCAGGGGAAACTTGACTTTGGTTATATCCAATAAACCCATCAAGAAAAGAGAACAATTTCTTTCTTCCCAAGGTGTTGAAAACTTGGTCAATAAAGGGAAGAGGGAAATAGTCTTTTAAAGTTGTTTTGCTTAATTCTCGATAATCAACACAAACTTGCCATTTTCAACTTTTATTTCAAACAATTACTAGAGGAGAAACCTATTTACTATCAGGGATAGGGTAAATAAATCATGAACTCAACAATTTTTGCAATTCTTCTTTTACTATATCTTTGAGAGTTGGATTAATTCTTCGTTGGGGTTGCCTAACAGGTTGGGATTCCTCCTTTATATAAATATGATAAGTGTGTAGATTAAGAGAAATTCCCTTTGTGTCATTGTAATCCCATGCAAAAGCTTCACTATTTACCTTAAGAATTTCTACCAATAGCTCTTGTTGAGAGAGTTACAATCCAACATTAATATTCAAGGCCTTCTCAAGGTAAACTTCAATAGTTTTGGTTTGATCTTCTAAGGTATTAGATAAAACCATTGGTTTTGTTTGTTTAGTTAATTCAATAGGTGAACATTTTTCCTAGGATTTCTTCTTTATAATCATATTCATTGATGTATTTTTGTTAATGTGTGAATGTGTCAAAAATGTGAAAATCGGGTCATCCTCATTATGCTCTTTAAAAATTGGAACTTTATCAATAGTGAAAAGAGGTTGCATAGATTCTTCATCACTATCTTCGAACCATAAAGGATTTTATATATTTGAGAAAGGCTTGGCTAGAGGGTAGGGAGATAGTCTCTTAGTATAATTTCCATGGGAGATGGTCATATCCCCAGACATACAATTGATGTAAGCATCTATTGTGTCTAACCAAGGTCTTCCAAACATTAATGGGTAGCCTCCTAGGGTTTCCTTATGTTGGAGGATCATGAAATTAGTTGGATATTCCTATGGATTTATTGAGACGAAAATTTCATCTAATACTCCCTTTATTTTTACAATGGATATATCAGCCATTTGGAGAACATTTAGGGTTGGTCAAAGACTAGGTAATGTTAGTTTATCTAGTGTTTCATTGGTTATAACATTAATATTTGCCCCTAAATCTAGAAAAGTGTTGGATAATGGAGTATTATTATATATACAGTAACGATAGGAGTTCCTCAATTGCCAAAATTTTCTATAAAGACCTTACTAACATTAAATTAGCCAGTTTCCTAACTACTTCCACAGTTTTAAGATTTTTTCTCTTTCTTCCAAGCTTTTTCAAACAAAGTTCTCGAATGGCCTTTGCATAAGTAATAACATCCTTGATATCTTGAAACAATGGAATCTTTACACAAACATTCCTTAATTCCCCTAAAAAGTCAAATCTAGGGTGAGTAAGGGGTTTTTCAAGGTATGGCCTTTCTAAATAAGGAATGGATTTGTACTTCTTTTAAGGAGGTAGTTTAGAATCAGAAGAAGTATTAATGGCTTGAGCAAGTTATCTTCCTCATCTTGTTCTATAATAATGGTAGAGGTTGATTTTGGATGTCTTTATAGTCCACAACTAAAATGGGATAGGTAGGAAAATGTGACATTCAATATTATAGTTGGGTTAAAATGTCTTATTATTAATTGGATTTGGAATAGGTTGGGAACAAAATTGAGATATATTTTGAGTTTGAGTAGGTTGACTAGAAGGACACTGAATTTGTTATGGGTGTAGTTGAGGTGGCATCATATTCCGAAAGGACGGGGATCCTCTCTATCAAAGGCTACACCCTTTCCCTTGCACTAAAGGAGGACATTGTGGCCATGGAATAGGATGGTACCATCCAAAAGGGATAGTAAATCCTTGAGAAGGATCATGGGGTGCAAATGTTTGAGGAGGCAAAGGCTTATTCTAAGTTACAAAACAAATTTTTTCAGTCTCCCCGTCTTCCTCTTGGAACATTTCTTTGAGTGCTGGCAAATAAGGGCTTTCATAAGTGGAATGTTTTGGTTCACAAATGCCACACACCCCTACATTATTCAAAGGACATTCTCTAAGTGGATTCTTTTTCTAACATTTGGAACAAAAAATAGCTAAGGCTAGCACAACTTCTTCCTGATTTCTTTTATCTTGCAAGTTGTCCAATTGTGAACTAAGTGTATTTAAGATATCAATTTTAAAATTGTCTAAAATATTTCCCAGTTTAGCCTTAGTCACCTCTGTTCCACCTGGTCTACTAATATGAGATAAGAAATATCAATAATTTTTACCATACTTTGCACTTCCTCTGGAATATCATTTATATAAATCACAGGTTCCCTCAATCATTAATTAAGAAACATCTCCTAAAGCTAGTAAATTCAAGGTCTCCAAGCAGTCTTATCATATTCCTTTGATAAAGAGAACAAGTAAAGTTTCAGGATCTAGGGAGTTTTGTTTAGTTCTTATATTGGAATCTCTCCACATAGTCTTCCATACTTTCGTCATTTGCCTGAGAAATTCTAAAAATTTCTTCTTTAATGTCCTTGAATTTGAAATAATCTTAGTATTTACTCAAAAAAAATATTTTCATATCATCCCAAGATCGGATAGTGTTTACCCCTAATCCCATAAGCCATCGGAGGGTTGCATCTTTTAATGTGGCGAGAAAAGAATTTAGTCTTTGGGCATCTATGGAGTAATCATAACTTTGATTGATACAAAATATCTTTGATTTACCAACATTAGCCAAGATCTTTTCTTCAATTGATGTTATCAAAATTGCATAAAAGAGTAAGTAAAAACCATATGTCCAAATACTCAAAGAAGAAGCAACATAAAGGAGATCATAATGACAAATGCACACAAAATTTTGATAATGGAATTTGTCTAGTATGGACTATGTCTTCAAGCCTTGCTTCAATAATGGAGAGGCTGCATCAATCATATCATCAAAAAGAAAGAAAGTACATGAGAAAATACATCATTATACCTCCAATCCTGAGAGTGACTTGAAATTCAGCAACTCAAAACACAGCAATCATAGCACCAGCAAGTTTGTCTTGTCCTCCTACGAATCTTGACTATAAACATGACCTAATTTTGAAAGGTTTATTTTTTTCTCAAAATTCATGCCCAACAATTAATGACGAAGGTGGGTTTCTGCCATGACCCTAGAAATCCACTGCTCAAATGTAAAAATTGACGGTGCCATTCCAATCCTTGCAAAAGTCTAGTTAAAATGAGTATAAATTTAGCCACATTCCACCACTGTCATCCTTGGACCCCTAAGGGAATATTCAAAGTTCCTCATAGATTCTACTAGAATATGCTAATAATATTCCAAGAAACATTCCCCTAAAATATACACCCTAAAACCACACCTCCTGGCTTCAGCACACACAGTTCTATAGGCTCCCACTTGGTGTTTCGCTCTTGGTTCCTTGGCTCCATGCTAATAGCTCTGTCCAAATGGAAAACGGGTGTGTTTGAATATCTTTTTGGTGGTGGTATATACTAATCCCACCCCTAGCAAGCAGGTGGTTATTAATGACATGTTGGGAATTTGGTTACAGGGGGTCATGAGTTCCAAGCCCACGGACCCCCCACTTGAATTATTTTAAATAAACAAAACATCGTCATGCCCTTCTTTTACATAACCTCCTAATACCATTTTTAAATGGTCATGTCCATTGGTTCAACTCTAGCCATTCATAATACTAGACTGTTGATCGCCACATTTTTGTTAACGTTTGGTTATAACACAACGTCGTGTATCGATTAGAATTTGGTTTATGGTTGGTAGTCAGTTGGGGTGCTGCCAAATAATTTTTAATTGTTTCCATTTAATTTGAATGTCGAAGAACTAATATGTTGCCAAGCCATAACCATAACCGTGACATACAAACTACCAATTGTTATGCTGGTTATAGTGTTGTTGAACAATGTTGAAATGCTCATTAACACTGCTAAAACATTGAACCAAATAATAAATCGTTGGGATATATGGAGTCAACCAAATCATCGATGGTGAATTTTTGGAACTTTGCCAATGGCTATTAATTGATGTTGTTTTTAATTTAGCCAAACAATTCAACCGATTGCCGATAAAAGTAAATTGTCGCAAACTATTAAGGTCGAACAAAGTTGGTCAAGGCCCGTATGGTTTCCCATTAGGTCCCACATGGTGCCATACGATTCGCTCACATGGCCCCATATCATTAGGCCAATTTTCCCCTACCAAATTTGGAAAATATCACCATATTTGGCAGTTCCAAAGTTAATGTGCCTCTAACTTTATGTGGACATCCACTGAATTTAGCCATATTCTGCCAAATTTGGTTGGACTCCCAAAGTTGGTGAGGCTCCAAGTTTAACTAAAGCTTTGAATGGGCATAAATTTTGCGTACATACTCGAATTGAGGCATCATTTGTGTTGTTGGAATCTTGGCGATGAGATGTTCAATATGACACTAGTTTTAAGACAATTTAAGGACATTTATTTTTGGGTCATTAGGGATCCACCTAGATCATTCATCCCCTATAAAGGAATTTTGGTCCTCCATCAGTATAATAGTAATGTAATCCTGATCTACATAACAACTATCTCTAAAAGGCCACACTTTCTTCTCCTTCACCTTTTTACTTAGGAGCCTAAAGGGATGAAACCAACACATGTATCCATATGGAAATATGTGGTTGCCAATACGCGTTCAACTTGCAATATCCCAAACAAGATCATACTTTCTAAGAGTTTATAGGACACTCGTGGTCAGTTTTAAACAGAAACCATACCCCATGTTATCCAACTAAAAGGCCAAAATATCATGGTGTTGCATTCATAAATTATGTTATACTCTTCATCACGTTTACAAACAATTTCACAACATGTGATTTACAATGGTGGCCATGCCAAACTACTTAAAAAGGCTTCCAACTATGGATGGAGCTTCCAACTGGTAGCTCTCTGGTGTCTTTTGTTGTTGCAAAGGCTACAATGGTTCTTCTTCCTCCATATTTTTTTCACCTTATTTCTCCTCTAATGTGGAGAGGAATCCTTATGTTGTAACTCCTTCACAGTCAGCATAACCTTCCTTAAACAGCCATCTCTAGTGCAAGTCTAGAGGGGATAGCTTGTCTTAGGTATTCCTTTGGAATGCTCACCTTCCCTTGGAGATGACCTACAATCATGATCACTATAATGGTGTGATGTAGCATCATCCCACATTGATTTATACTCCCTTACTTCTATGGCTTTCAAACTCCCTTAATCATTAAAAATGCTCAAGAATAATCCATGTGGATCTTTTCTAGAATTACATATAGTTTTATTTTGTTAATTATGTGGACACAATTAATTATTTAAAGAAGGACATAATATACATTTTCATGAGGGTTTAATGTTATGGTTGTGATCAAATTCAACAAGTTATTTCTTGTTAGATATGAGACTTTTGTGATCCACACAGTAGATAAATTTCTTTCGAATTAATCACATTCTTAGGATTTGGTTGATGTTTTGAACCAACTAATGTGGTTCATCCTCAGGACAAGGTGAAAAAAATCATACAATTTTCATGAATAAATAGTATGGATGCATCATTGCCTAGGGTCAGCCGACGAAAACTAGTCATTGAGAACTATTTGTTGGAGATTTGTTCAACAGGTAACTAGAAATTCTTTTCTTGTTAGACGTAAAGGGGAAAATGAGGTAAATGTGACTTAACTGTGTAACATGAGTTTTTTCTGATTAATTTTTTAGTCTGAATTTCACGATCATATATAATTTTTAGAGAATAATTAATGCATGGTTTTCCAATTTTTTGAAACCTCATCTTACATCAATCATTGTTTGGCCAAGAAAAAGTACCCTTACATCATGAGAACATCAAACACATATTATCGAAAGTAGGATGATCATAATCGAAACCTGAATTTCAATCCTTGTCAATTAAACAACAAATAGGGCCCATTTACATGTTCGTACGTTCCACATCACAACATAGTATGGTGTGACTCGAGGGAGCCAACAGTAAGGAATTTGATTTTTGGGTCATTAGAGATTCACCTTGATCATCGACAAATAACATCAAACTTAAACATGACGTGTTAGGATCTTCCTTGGATAGGCCATGAAAACTTGGAAGGGTAAAAAGAGGAATATTTTTCATTTTTATTATGGCATCAAGATCTTGAATGGGAGATTTAAAAATAACGAGTTTTTGTCGTTGTTTAGGTCCATTAACTTCTTCACTCCCATCTTTTCTTCTTGTGTAGTTTCAGGAGTTTGAAATTTATTATATTCCATAGAACTCTCAAATTCCTCTTCAAAGGGGGTTTCTCCCCTTTTTGGTGTTCCCCCTTCTAATGGTCGCCTTACTAGAAAAGTAACTTTTAGATGAATCCCTTTTAGGCTTGGCAACAATTTATCAGGAGTAGTCCCCTTTGTACCACGTGTTGGGGATTTAAAATAATTTTTCTCTTTCCTACCTATGATGTTTTGAATGCATTTATCATGATATAATACAAAGGAAAAGGGTGCCTAGGTTACTAAAAGGAGCAATTCCTTTGGTCACTTATAGCTCTAATATCCTTTAGATTATTTATGTGAAATGTCTTGACTCCTTGAGCACCTGCTTAGCAACGACACCAAAAATGATTAGTGTGTTTTTTATTATTTGGGTATTTTTGCCATACATTTTCATATTAATTATCAAATGGGTTGGTAAACTTGTGAGGCCCTTAGTGAAATATGCATGGATGACAATACTTCTCGCTTATTAGATGAACTATACTAAATGCAAAGGGTTTTGTTATTTCATTCAAAGGGTCTACTTCCTAACTTCTATCGTAGTGGCTCCTCAATTACCTACAAGGTATTTAAATAGGAAAGCTCAATATGGCTATGAAGTCATAAAATTAGTAAAGATTATTTATTTATTGATTTTGTAGCAATGTAATATTTTTCAATTCCTTTAATATGAAACCATTCACTAAACCGTGTGTAAAAAAACCAAATTATTAAAACATGTTATCACAAAACCTATTCATAAATTGAAAGTATAACTATTCAAACTCCACACAACATATATAAATTCAAGAAATGAAAACCACAAGACTTATTCATAAAAACGATAAATAAGGGTTATTCAATTCTCATTCAAAATATAAACAAGCAATCCTTAAAACAACTATGCAAATAAACCAATGACAACTAAGCAAATAAAATGAAGTCAACTATGGCACGTGACCAAGCCTTGAGTGGGATCAACTCAAGGCTTGGCCTGTGACTCTATTCTTTCAACTATTCAGCATAGAGAAAGTAAGAATAAACTAACTATTAACACATACCAAGCACAAAGCACCGAAATTGAACCCATGTTGATCACCCAAACAACGAATTAGTATTATATCTTAGGAGATGAATAATATCACAGTAGTAGTGTATACGCTTTGAGAACATTCTCCTTTATATAAAGTTTACATAATCAAAAATAGGTACACTAAGGTGCGGCCTTATCTAAGCTAACTGGCTTAAATATGAATGAAGTAAATTTACAATCATGTATTAGATTTATTTGTGGCCCAACCACCCCATACTATTCTCATCCTTAATATTTACAAGCTATAGATAGTCCATCAAACTTATAAATCCTATACTTAGCACTTCTGGAACAACTGATGTGCGTAACCTATGAATGATCAAGAATAAGTATCTCAATTGTAGCCATATTTACCCATAGTTATAACAATACGAGATAGTTGCTCACTGTTGGGATCTCTAGGTACTCCTATCTCATAGGTATGCCATTAGACAGCTAATTGTAGCATTTTACCAATATGTTTCAATCTCTGGACACTCTTGTAAAACAATTTATATTCATCAAGACATGTAGACTTAAATCAAAATGAAAGTCCAAAAAAACCTTTGAGTGGCATCCTATCGATACATAGTCGAGGCATATAAAACCATATATAGCCATGTAACCAAACAATTCAATTCTGAATCAGTAGCTCAAACCACTTATTATAATCCACACTTAATTAATTTATATAATACAATCTTATTTTAAACCAAACACACCCATATGCTACTTTCAATTGATGTCTTTAGTTTAATTCTTAACAAAAGAGTTTAGGTATATAAAAACAAACACAAGTATACTCATGATGAAATATAGAACTTGGACAAATTAGGAGTGAAAAATGATAAAGTTCCATGGGAAAATTTGGGTAATTCATAAGCAAAAATAATGTTATAAGAGGAACCCAACATATAAATATTTTTATATATTTCTTATAATATAAATATGTAAAGTCTATTTTAGGAAAATGGTTAAAAAATGTATGTTTCATTTGTTTTTTAATAACAATGTTTTAAAATGTAGATATGATATTAATATTTAACTTACTTTTATTGTGAGACTTGGTCATTTGTAGCTTTTAATGGGACACTTGATCAAACTCATCTGGATTAAATTTCATATATTTTATACAAATATATTCATATTGATATGTTTTTTTTTATTTTAATTTAATTAGCTATTATATTTCAATTTTTCAATTTTTATAATTTATATTTTCAAATTTATATTATTTAATATACATCAAATGTGTGTATATATGTTATTAAAACCTATATTATGTGGATAGGAAATATTTAATCTTTCAAAAATAAACACACACTAAACAAAGTAGTGATTAGATAATAAAAAAAACTCACACATATTATCATATTTTATGAACCAAAACAATATCAATGAGTCGCTTATGTTGATTGGTGGACACATTAAAACATGAAAATTGGGCAAGTCCCATGTCTTGTCAACTATGATAAAGACAAGACATGGATATAAACTATAATTACATTGATAGACATTTTAATTATGAGGTTCTTCTCATGGACACTACAGATTCGTTGTCGAACATGAATGACGTCATGAAGGTAGAATTCATCATGTTAAGCCATACTAATTGTCTCCTTTAACCTTATGGGATGGAAGCCTTCGATATTGCTAGGTGGGTTGGTTTTCTTTTCAGTGACGGCGATTAAAGGCTCTACCGTCAATATGGCCATGCTCATTGTCAGTCGCATATTGCTCGGCATTGGCGTTGGTTTCCGTAGTGAATTAGGACTCCAATTTGCATTTTATTTTGGTTTATTTATCCGAGATGGCGCCTCTGAGGTTGCGAGGAGTGCTGAACATTTGCTTCCAAGTGTTTGTCAACACTGGGACATTAACGACGAGCCTCAGAAACTACGGCACCCAGAGACTCCACAATTGGGGATGGCGCCTCTCACTGGCTCTGGTAGTTTTCCAGACTGTCGTAATGATGATAGGATCATTGGGGCTTCCTAACACGCCCAACATCTTGATCGGGAGAGGGCACCAAGAAAAGGAGAGACCTATGTTGGAGAATATTTGTAGGATGCCCAAGGTCCAGGAGGAGTTTGATGACTTGATAGAGGCTAGCGAGGAATCGAAGAATGTGAAGCATCCCTTCCACAATATCTTGGAAAGGAAATATAGACCCCATCTGGCGATCCCTTCCACAATATCTTGGAAAGGAAATATAGACCCCATCTGGTCATGGCCATCGCCATCCCTTTTTCGAGCAGCTTACTGGGATCAATGTCATTACGTTTTACGCCCCTATTATTTTCAAGACACTTGGTTTCGAAAACAATGCTTCAGTGTTTCCAGCTTTCATGACGGGGTTCACACTTGAGTTGGGGATATCCTTGTCTCTTTCCACAGTTCATAAGGTCGGCATAATAGTATTGTTCATTAGTGGAGGAATTATCATGTTCGTCTCCCATGCAAGTACTTATTTCTTGTGAAACCTTAGTGTAGATCTCATGGTTTAGTGGAAAACAACATTTCCTTTTTAGTTGCAGGAACATGTTGTTAATTCGTTTTGGTATTTGGATTGGAATGGTGATGAAGAAACGCTACCAGGAGAGTCATCCTCGGCATCATGTGAATGAGAGTGATGGTGGTTCAAACTCAAAGAAGAGGTAGAAGCAACCGCAGCAACTCTCCAATGGAAGAATTACTTTTCCACCACCCAATTCAAAGGATACATATTTTTAAGATTCATCTCTCAAATCAGCAGCTCCAAGGGCGGTTAGTAGGTTCAACTTCCCTCATATTGTGTTTTTCTGTCTCTCGGCTTCACTAATTCATTGAATAAGCATTAAATCATTTTCTTGTATTTTCAAAAGTCCAACAATCACAGTAAGCAGAGGGTTTCTAAAGTAGCCAAAGGTGTGCTTTGCCTTACTTTAACTACATTTGATTTTTTATTGTTATTATCCAACATTTCCTTACTGTAGTAGGGAATTCGTGGATGACAGGGGAAAATATTAAAATTTTAATTTCCATCCATATACATAACTAAAATTCATGTATTTGCATTGAAATCAAATACAGTTAATGAACTTGATTAGAAAAGACTAAACCTGGAAGTTGGGGTGTAGAAAACAAATCTACATTTTTTTCACAAAGATAATTTAATTTCTTCTTCCTTCTTGAAAATGAAACCTAGAAAGTAGACTTTTCAGAGAACTATTATAATACCCACTCAGCAGTTTATACTAGTCAAGGGAATCAAGTCTAGTAATTTCTAAGTCCTAATGAGGTAATCATTGTTTTGGATTAATTCTCCTTTAGAAATGTCAAATATTCAAGATTTTGAGGACTAGTCACTTACCAAACTTAGAGCAGATGACCAAAATATTTCCATATTTAATTATGATTTGTTAAAATTGTAGAAGCATAACATTTGAGACACAAGCAACACATGATTAAGTTGAATATTGGTGGGATGGTAGGTTACACTTATGATACTCTTCATAACGCAGATCTTTCTTTTGTTTCTACAAATGTTGACAATTTTATGGATCCTCCATTAGAGAGGCATGAGTGATGTCGATATTATTTTGCATCATAGGTGGATACTCAACAACTCAGAACCTTCCTTTTTATCTACTTGGCAGATCTCAAGCTTACCATGATTTCTTATACTACTAAAATATGGTATGCATATGGCGCATTATCATGTTTGCATGCTAAGGTTTGATTAATGCATGCATATATCCCTATCAAAGCAAGAAGTGGAGGTTGCAAAAACTTTATATGACCTTGCTAGGATGTTTTTAAATTAATAAAAACCTAATGAACCTAAACTAATAAAAACCTAATGGACCAATTCGTGAAGTTAACATGGATCCAAAGATGGAGGGGAAGCATGAGGTGAAACCTAAACTAGCAAGCGTTACTTCATTATTGCTTGTGTATGATGCAACATCAACTTAATCTATACATCATGCTTCATCATCTCGTCTTGTACCATTTGTTGGTGTTGTTAGATCCCCATCATCAACACAAGCTCTTGTTCACTCAATAGGTATGATTTTTGATGCTTATTCCTATAGATATTGAATCTACATTTTGAACACAGTTATTTCTTAATCTACAATCAATGGAATCTTGCTATAATGTGAGCTTAATTCCCATGCTATGTGGTCCCAACATTGTAATTGCAAACTCGATACATTCAAATTTATGCTTTGGTTGTGTTATTTTACTTCCAATATCTTATTCCATTTCACTTAACTACTTTCATTTCAGTATTCAAGCTTATGTGATCCATAATGATTTAAGCAAAGTCTTTCAGCAAAAATCACATAAGAGAATTTTTTTGCCGACGCGTTACGAACCAACAAGTGTGGTTCATCATGAGGACCAGATGAAGAGGCGGACCATGGCAAACGCTTAAATAGAAAGCAATGTAGAGACATAATTTCAAGTAACGACTATATTTGAACAATAATATTTAAATTATGATATTAATTTATTAATATATTAAAAACAAATATTTTTCAATAAACGGCTATTATTAAATGGCTAGTTTTGAAAATATTATTTAAATTAATTTATTAAAACCAAATATTACTAGTTTTCGAAAAATAATATTTAATAATGGTATTAATTTATTAAAAATTTAATATTGTAACTGCTAGTTTTTGAAAAATAATTAAATTAATTTATTAAAACCAAATATTATTAGTTTTTGAAAAATAATATTTAAATTGTGATATTAGTTTATTACTTTATTAAAAACAAATATTAATAAGTAACTGTTGTATTAAACAACTAGTTTTTGAGAAATAATATTTAAATTAATTAAAAAAATAGAAGTCAAACTTTAAAGGAGGGGAGTGAAAATTATAAAAATGAGTCAAGACCCTAATCGAGACATGATCATTTGATAAATAATTAATGAAAATAAAGTAAACTAAATTAAAAAAAATTAATGAAAATAAAGTAAACTAAATTAAAAATAATTAATGGAAAAATAAATAAAATAAAATGGGGTCAACAAAGAAATATGGGGCACGGGCCCATTAAACAAATAACAAAAATACTAAAAGGAGTTAAGAACGAATATGATGATAAAATACATTAAAAAATAAACATGAAGGATCAAGAAAATAAACTCTAATGAAGAATAAATCAACAACAAATACTATAAAAAGGACACCAATACCTACATAGATAAACAAGCAAACAAAATAAATTGCAAAAAGAAGCCTAAAAAACTAGGAGGACAAGACAAGAACCCAACTTCTACTAATATTCCAACCATCATCTCTACTCAAATTATTGGGTCTTTTTTCAATTTCTAGGGCCTCCCTCAATTTACGATGATGGAAATGACTAACCCTAGCAATGACTTGGGCTTCCTCAATGCAGATGTGATGCTTAAATTTATCTGCATGCTTCGCAAAGCAGAGAAGCAGGTCCTACCATGCTTGATGTCAGCAGCATGCTCACAAATCCTTTGTTTAATCGAGCGACCAGTCTCACCAATGTAGGGAGTCCCACAAAAACATGGGATACTGTAAACACACTTCATATTCTTGGGGTCCACTGGGTCTTTTACAAATCTAAGGGAGCTCTGGATGGTATTTAAAGGCCTAAAGGTTGAAGCCACCTTATGCTTCCTTAGGATCCTCGTGATCTTGTTAGTTGTCCCTATTGGAAATAATACTGAGAGGGGGGTTGAATCAGTATTTACAAATCAATAACTTTTTCATTTCCATAATCAGATTTATATATGCTACTTCAGAGAAGGGAACTCGGGTGTGCATGCAACTGTTCTTAAGGCAACCAGCGTATATCCAGTGACTTATGATTCAGTTAATTCATCATGTGTTGATCTTTAATCAGTGCATCAATACTTTATTAAACATTAAACAGTAACCATGTGCAGTAATAATAGAATAAACCATCACACATAAGCAACACACATGAACACCAAGATTTAAGGTGAAAACCCAATGTGGGTGAAAAACACTTGTTGTTGTCGTCTCTGTCTTCTTTTAATAATAAGAAAATTTGTTTACAATATGTACTGGTGCAAACTCATACTAGTATGCAAACACCCACCTATAGAAGGCTACAACCTTCTCTCATTTTCCAACTTCTTCTAGAAGGGAGCTACAACCCCCTAGTTCTTGTACTAGCCAATATATTTACTAGTATGTAGGCTCCGGCCTATAGAAGGCTACAACCTTCACTCATTCTCTAGCTGCTACTGGAAGAGAGCTCCAACCCCCTAATCAAATCACTAGCCACAACTGGCAGGAAGCTTCGACTTCCTCACTAAAGACTCCAACCCTCAGTATCCTCCAGGGACCATGTTTCATAAATTTTCAGACTGGATGCTCCTGGTACACAAAAATACACATAAAGGCCTCGTTTCATCAAATTTTCATACTGGACCCATTAGTAACATTGAGGCTCAAAATCAATCACCCCTTCAATACAACAATCAAATACATCTGCATCAACCAAACACTAAAACCCAATCAATCTCTAATATAATTGAAACCCAATCATCAACCACTGGTATGACTGAAATAATCAATCACCGAAACCTATGAACCTATGACACAACAAAATCAAAAAATCACTGAACCTCTGACACAACTGAATCAACCATTTATTCAAACTTAATCAAACTCAACTAATCAACTGGAACAGACAAATCATTGTAACTAGTACACAGATCTGAACCCAGAACATTGTATCAACAACCAGAACTAACTGTAACCTCAAAAGGCATGTGTCAGAATGTATACGCTTCTTTAATGTAGAAAACCTGCGTGTATATGCTACTTCCTTTTTGCCTAACTTGCGTATACCTCTGAAGATACATAATCATAAAATATTTAACCACAAACTGCACCAATCAATGACATCCTGAAGATCTATTGTCATATTACAAAGTTATAAATAGATAGCAACAAGGATCACCCTTCTTTCTCAATCAATGAATTAATGAGACACAAACTCTTTATGCATTCAATTTTACTTTCAGATCTAAGAAGACTTCAATGACAAACAACAGTAAAACAATAGCATTGATCCGATAGATTATTCATCCTTGAACATCAAGCTTTTCTTTTACATACGCTACTTGGAAGAGCTGAACTAGTGTGTATATGCACCTTCACCAAACCGAACCAGCGTATAGATCTGCAAATACTTACTTATAATTTCGCTGCAATTCTTGACTTCAAACATACCCAGATCATCACATGTAAAGGATAAAACATGTGTTAGCAATCATATCTAGCCCATCCATTATCAGATCACATAATGATAAGTCATTATGATCCTGATCCATCATCAAATGCTCAGGTGCATATTTAGTCTAGATCAAGCAAAGCATTAAAAACCCATAACATGCATATTTTCTTTTGATCTAACACTTCATAAGATATTCATTACTTGTGCACTTATCCCTTTAATATTTTGCTCCTTATATAGTTTTAAGCCTTTCTCAATACCTTGGACCAAAACCACTTAGGACCAATACCTCGAACCAATAGCTTGAACCGAATACGCCGAACCAATTCCTTGGACCAAAACCTCAGACCAAAACCTTGGACCAAATACATCAGACCAATAACTTGGATCAAATACCTCGAACTAAATACCTTGGACTAAAACCTTGCACCAATACCTTGGACCAAATACCTAGGGTCAATACCTCGAACCAAATACCTTGGACAAAATACCTCAGACCAAAACCTTGGTTTTCTAGCATGTACACTCTTTTCCTCCTGTGAGAGTGCACGTATACATATACTCCCTTTTTATCCTATGGCCCAGCGTGTATACGTTGTTTTGACTAAGTGGACCTGTGTATACTTCTTAAACTGCTTTTCATCAACTTTTTCCTTTACCTTATGTATTCTAATCAGTAGACCTTAGTTCTATCTTCCTGTTCTTCTGTACCGCTGCCCTGTTACCTCTTAATACACCTGTTGTACTGTGAGTTTCCTTTTATCAAAACTGAATTGACCTATGAGTGAGTTTCCATCAAGAACAACACTTGTATCATAATGCCAACAATCTTCCCCTTCAGACTTTATGTCAACCATGAAGGTGTTGATTAATGCAAGCTGTAGAAATTGTTAGAGAAAATATGCAACACCAAAATACTCTCCCCCTTTGACATCAAGGGAAAATGGCAAAACAAGATACTCTCCCCCTTTGATATCAAGACTTTCATATCTGAACAACTGAATATGAACATTGATCATGCTCCCCCTATGCACATGTTGAATTCTATGATTAAACTCCCCCCTTGTACATGCTGAGATGCATTATACCATTCATGCTCCCCCTAAGCACATGCAGAGTCTACAAATATATTTTCTAAAAGAATAACATGATTCTATAACTCAACTATGTGAGTATGACCTTCCTATCACCAATGACTCATACATACATCAATCTCCCAACCAAGTGGGGATATACCAAATTTGAATCATCTACCCAACCAAGTGGGGATATACCAATTATTTATACATGACTGAGATATAGAAATTACTACATCATCCTTCCCATGCATAGTGGGGGTAAAAATTACATCATATGACCAAAGAGGACTCATTAAAAGATTCTGATAGACAAAGACATATTATGGGCTTTTATATGACCTTTACATCAAATGATATACATGACATTTATAACAAAGACCAAGGATCTAAACAAGACCATTAGTCATCAACAACTAGCATACACCATGTATGATCTGCATCATAAGCATCTGTCAGCAACATCCAAACTAGCAACCTATGTATCTCCAACATTAGTTCCCAAGATATGACAATGTAAATATCATTAACATGTGACAAAGTATGCTGCATATAGATATCAACTCATCCTCTTGATCTCATCAAGATCAACTTGCTTCGTTTCCTTAGTAGAAAGATCCTTTTCATAACCTTCCATGAATCAACTAAGAATATGTCATATCTCCAAGTAGTAACACAAAATCATTCACATCACACCATAGTCATCATCTATGATCATTGCATCATCATCAAGAACTGCATGATCTTTCCACAAGAACCCTCAATATATCAACCATGTATCATCACTAAGAAACATCCACATTTGATAAGAATCAACCATGATAATAAACATATGTGAGTATCAAACATATCATCATAAAATAATAAGTCATCATCATTGTGTGTCTAAGTAATACATGGCTCCGAATAGATATGTCTTCATGAAACCTGCAATATCACCTTCTCTTGGCCAACCAACAATGCAACTTAATTAATCATCCATATATCAAGCATAATGTATATCCATCAATGAGATAGCAATACGTATCTCACAAACCATGAGCTCATAGTCATTTTTCAAGATTTATTGATATCATCAACATCACCAATCCTTAACCATGTGAGATCCAAGAACTATAGGAATCTTGTATCATAACTTCACCATATGAACTTTATGCATCTTTGAAGGCATGATGTCAGCAACATAAAATAAATTAGTGACTCATCATCAAATAATGTTGTGTACTCAATCTTTGTACTTATCCTTGTATTTATGAAGATGTTATGAAACCAGCTCAAGAATAGATAGAAAAGATAGATCAACGCCTTAGAATTCAGCCTCTTCGAGGGGGCAACCTCCTTTACATTACATAAATGAACAATTCTTGGATGATTCAAATGACAAAACCTCCTTCTATATATAGGAGTCTAAGGAGTCACAATATAACCCAGCCGACCTAACAATAATAATATAAAGCCACAAAAATAACCATAGAGGGATTCTATGGGGCACAGTAATAACAATATGGGGGAAATAGGGGCACGAAAATATTAATAAGGGGTATAACTACAATAGTAATGGGGTAATCACTGGTATTATAGGGACCCAACAGAATGTCACCCGATGGATGCCCCTCGGTGATTTATAAGTCATGCGAATTTCAAATTCACTGATTCCTGCCTACTCTAGCATCTTCGTGTAAAATCTGTGCTGGATCATGCAATATCTGACTCGTACATCCATTCTTAATTGCCCATCACCTGCTCCCTGTTGCTACAATGAAGCCATCATGTCGTGAACAGTCACAGATACGGTTACCTTTCTTCGTAGCCACACAGTGGCACAATTTTGGTCGCACAACCCCGAACTTATCATTGATCTAGCTTAATGCATATCCTGGTACGTGTGCCTTTCTCCTGACTTCTTTACCATCTTGCACTCTCTTTTAACTAGTTGGAGTGGTGACACTATTCCTCGAACGGTTAGTCAGGTGGCCAACCCGCCGGTGTAGAGCTTCAAGTGATTGCCATTCACTAGGCTCGGGAAGGGGTCTCCATTAAGTTTAGCCAACTGAACCGCACCCCCATCGGTAACTTCTTTGACGACATAGGGTCCCAACCAATGCATTCAGAGTTTCCCAAGGAACTTCTTGAACTTACTATCGTATAGAAATACTAGATCATTCTCCTTCAAGGTGCACACCTTGATATGGCAATCGTGCCATGATTTTTCCCACTGTTTCTGCACTTTCTGATGGAATCCAGCCAAAAATCATTCCTCCTCCATTTCTCTGAGTTGTGCAAGCCTTTCCTCCAAAACTTTGCGATCTGCCATACCTGTGATTGCCGCGATCCATAGACTAGGTACAATATATTCCATAGGCATGATGGCCTCCTTGCCATAGACTAACCAAAAAGGTGTCTGGCCCGTCAATTTCTTACATGTTGTTCGATATGCCCATAGCACGGTAGGGATGTGCAAGTCTCAGTCATTTCATCACGTATTACAGACCTTGGTCAATGCAGTCTCCAAGATTTTGTTGAATGCCTCCATGGTCCCATTTGCTCGCAGGTGGTATGGTGTACTCTGTTGATGATATATTTGGAATTCCTCAGTGAGTGCGCTGATGGTTTCATTCAAAAAATGCATTCCCTAATCACTCATGAGGATTTTGGGATAGCCAAACCTTGTCAGTACATTCTCGAACAAAAACGTTGTAGCTATTGCAGTGGTGTAGTCTTTAACCAGTTTTGCCTCGGCTCATGGGGTTAAATAATCTATTGCGGTGATGATATAGTGCATGCCCATTTTTCCTCACGGCTCAATAGGTCCTACGAAGTCGATTGCCCACTTCTTGAAGGATTGTAGTGTCATCTGCAGTTGGAGCAACATTTCATCTCTCTGCCATGGTTTCCCCATCCATTAAAAGATGTCGCAGGCTTGGCAGTGAGCTTTCTAATCCTGATGTAGAGTGGGCCACCATAATCCTACATGAAGTATCTTCTGGGCTGTGGCGTGACCTCCATAGTGTCCGCAAGCAAACCCCCCATTGGCTTTGGCTAGGATCTGTCCTCGCTCGAACTCCGGGACATACCAACGCAGGATCTCATTGTTGCCCATTTTGTAGAGGTGTCCTACAATCATGGTGAAATCTGTTGCGTATCACCAATTCCTTCTTCTGCTGAACAAATCCCTGCGGCGCGGTCCCCATAGTTTATAAATGGATTATATCTTCAAGATGACCATCTACTACACACACCGCATAGATTTGAGCATCAGGAAGTCCAACTTCTAGATTTGTGGGTTCTTCGTCGGTCTCAATTTAGGACAGGTGATCTAGGCTTGCTTTCAAACGTCCTGGCTGGACGACGACCTCGAAGTCATACTCCTGGAATAAAAGTAGCCAGCGACAGATTCACCCCCCCAACACAGGCTTGTTCACTAGGTACTTTAACGCCGAGTGATCGGTATACATCTTAAAGTGACCTCCCAGCAAATAATGGAAAAAGTTTGAAGCATGTATACCATCTCTAATCCCTCGCGCTCAGTGGTGGAGTAATTATTTTCGACTTTTGACAACCAATGACTTGCGAACACAATTGGATGGTCTAGTCCCTCTGCTTTTGGTTGAGTAAGTAACACCCCCACCGTGATACATGATGCATCAACATGCACATGAAACTCGATGTCCCATTTCAGAAAGACCAATATAGGGGCTGAAGCCATTTTTTGCTTAACTGGTTTCGTGTCAGTCTTCAATGTTATCTTCATCACTGCCAAGTCCCCTAGGATCCCTTTTAGCTACGTGATATTTGTAAGAAAAAAGTCTCGATATTCACAAAATATTTTGATGATCTTTTCTACTGTAGCATCATCCCAATAGTCCCCGAGCATTATGTACTTCAGCTCTTCTTCGGTCCCTATATTGACATGTTTTGTTTTCAATGGCACCATCATATCAGGATCTTTGATTTCGTGTCCACGAACCTCACGGTTTCCCTCTAATTCCAAAATATTTACATTTCACAAATCATCCTCGTCATCTTCTACCTCGACATTATAGCATGCAAGGGCCTGGCTCAGCTGTCACGACCAGTCAGGCTCCGCAGGCTCGTCTGGTTCTATTGGCATCTTGAAAATGGCGGCCTTTACTAGTTGGAGTGCTTCATCTACAAGATCCATCCATTGATCTTCAAAGAGGAATGCCACTAAGAACCCTTTGTGCAAGATATCCCACTTGCTTGTGTCGCGCCAAAGCTCTGCTTCAGTATACCAATTTCTGGGAATGACATCTAGGGTGTGATGGAATAAGTGCACCAATTCTGGCTGAGGTTCCTCTCAGTAGGCTTTGGTCCATCTGGTACGGTGCATGCGTAGGTCATCATGTCCATCGTATTTCTCTATTATACATACTTTTGGCTTCCCAAATCTAATCTTCATAATATGCCTGCAAGCGCGCTAATCTTTGAACGTTCCTTCATCTATGACCCACCATCACATAGGCATTGCACGCAGTGCCCATTTCATCACGTCAAATCGTTGGTGCTCCGATACTGCGGTTTCAAATTTGGGAAAAAATTCATCCACCCTCGTCAACCCATCATAGTTTGGAAATTCACAATCCTGGGCCTTTACATAGTACAACGATTTCGTCACCATGTTGCAGTGAAGCGTGGTTACTCCGTTCAACCGATTATACCACTACTCATCTTCCTCACCTGAATCATCAGTGCAGGATTCTCCATCCCCTCGTGATATTCTTTTATCCTCCAATGTCTTCACCCATCCTTGCCTCTGAGCAATCACTCTGTAAGTACAATCATTTTCATCATCGTTGTGCACTGGTTTGATATAGCACAGTCCTTCAGCTAGATATAGCAAAATAACGATGTGGAGTGCCTTTGTTTCAAATATCATTGTCCTCTTCTTTAGATTAATAACTCCATTCATGTCGGTGGCCTAATATATTCCTAACAGCACTGGATAGGGCATTTTTTCATCCATGACCTCAATAACTTCAAAATCCGTGCAGGTACTGGCATCATCAAGGTCTACCATCACCCCTTGCAACCTTCCCATGGGCAGCACCTTCTGTTGATTTTCCATCCATAATTGGATAGGGGACCATTGTAGTGTAGGCTTACCCATGCGCTCCCATGTTTGTTTCGACAATACATTGGCATCTGAGCCCAGATCCAAAATGACCTGGTCCATCTCATAATCATCGATCTGTGCTGTTAACCACATTTCCCTTCTAGTCTATAAGGCATGTCTTCCCAATTTTCAAATGATGCGAGGCTCACTCCACCCTATGCACCTATTTATCAACTCTTGTAAGCCTTTAACCGCCCTGTTGTCCTGAAGCAATTTTATACATGTCTCTAAAAAGGTAGTTATCATTGAGGGATCCTTGTCTGTTTCAGGTTGATCCCTATTACCTAGGGTAGAGACCTCGGCTAAGCTTCCCTCAGCTTCCCAATACATCCGCTTATCGCCTCCTAGGTTCTGTCCATCCGCTCCTGTGGTTGTGCCACTCCTCAACATCATGTTGACCTTGGGATCTTCCTTGCAGGGTTCAGACCTCATCATCTACACATTCTAGATCGTTGTTGGTTGTGCTACCCTCTTTTCCCAAATCTGTGCTATCAACGAAGGACAATCTAGCAACTCATGATTGAATTGCTCATAATAGCTGCATGAAATTATGGTTGGGTTGGTACAATCTCGCGCGTAATGTCTTGGTCCTTCACAATTGTAACAAATTAACTGCTCGTGACCCCTCCCTGGTCCCATTCCGCACTGTCCTCGATTGTGCCCTTGGAATCCACCACATGCAGTCACCAAGGCTAGATCCTAACTTCATGCCTCTATCTGCATTCTATAGGCAGATGACCGATTCATCAACATTTGATAGCCATGGCAATCCTTTTCTTCGTGGCCCACTGATCTACAAAAGTTGAAAAAGAGCTACTGGGGGGTCTAGTTGTATTTTGGTAATAGATGACAGTTATCAGTGTTACGCTTTCCTCCCACCTGATAGATTGCACACTAGAGCAAGGTGGTTGTGCTCAGTCCTGCCGGTGCCTCTGGCCACACTGGTGTTGGTCCCCTTGTTACCACAAAATTCACCGAGACTAGACAGTGATCTTTATCATGTCCTTGGCTCGTACACCTTACACACCATACTTCCTCCCGAACTTCTAAGCATAGGCTTTGTTATTGTTTTAACTTGTGCATTTCCAAGCACAAGTTTTGGACCTACGCATGAATTTGCTAAACTCCCAACCCTGGGTCTGGTATCGGGTTTTCGTGCAAATGTGTTGCTATCTCCAACGCTTCAGCTTGGGTTGAGATCTTTTGTTGTAACAAAGCTGACTTCATATATGGCGTTAATGATGCAACAAACCAAGCGCAATGCTGCTCATCTATCAATGTCATGTTGGCCTCAAAGATAGCACTTTTCAACCTCTGATCTAGATCCCACGAAGTTTCACCCTACATCATTACAATCTCTTTGAACCCTATGACCGATTGTTTTCCTGACTTTGGCCAGCTAAATTCCTTTTTTAGTTCGGCCTGGATTTCTGCTACCCCCGTTGTTGGGTTACTAATTGAATACTTCATGTACCATGTCAGCGCTTAGTCCTGCAGTACGTTAACTAAGGTAGATTTCCTGATATTATCATCCACAATTTGTTGTGTGTTCCATACTGATGTTAGCACAAACCAAAATTTCTCCAAGTCTTCTCCTCCTGCTCCCTTGAATACCGGCAACTAAATCGTGCCTACCATAGTTACCTTTGATCTATTACCATCCCTGATCCTTCTGATCCTTCAATGTGTTTTCTTTCTGCATTTCACACCAAACACCCCTTAGGCAAATCTTGGTCCTAGCAATAGAACCATTTGTTGGCTTATAGGGGCCTGACCCAGGTTTGGAAGAATTATTTAGCCAAGCAAATCCAGCAGCTACCAGACCTTTCAGCAACAGCCCACGAAGCGTAAACTGAGGTCTAACCCGAGGTAGCAGGGGAGGGTGTTGGAACTAGGCTTCTACACCTTTGGGATGTCTAGATATGGTCTGAGAGGTTCACGCACCATCTTGCAGGCTCGCGCTGTGCTAGATCTGCATAGATCCAAATAATCTTAGCTTTCACTTACCACACTGATTACAGATCTAATTTATTTGATTAAGTCTTTTAACCCAGATCTACTTAGAGAGGTCTTTAAGCAAACATTTATTACTTTCATTTTGTTTGGATATTAAGATTAAACCTGATTCACAAGTACTCAATAAGCATACGCGTGCAAGTCAAAACAGTTTCATTGACCATAAAATAATAGATTTGCGATAGTTCAAGATAAACACAGAATTCAAAAGAAAGTTATCTTTATTTCCACTTATCACCTTTATATCAAGATCTTCCCTGCGCACTCAGCTAAAGGGGTCCATGCACACAACTACAGACTCTTCCAGGGCTCTACGCACACAGCTACAGAGCCTCTATCCTCTACCCAAACCCTTGACTCAGACTTACAAATTCTCTCAAAATGCTCTTCTCAGACACCCATTACATTTTAGATCTCCAAAATCCTACTCAACCAAGAACTGTCTTTCCCCCTCTAGAGCTATGCTCTATTTATACCTAACTATGATCCACAAACTGGCTTACTCCCTATCAGTTTATATTATTTCTTCGGTGGACAACCCTTTGACTCGTCCTTTTACATTTCACGCTCCGCATACTTCAGAGTTTTTACAATAATTTACTCCTAATTTCTAGGCTTTCTACCTCAAAACCATTACGCGGGACCTTCTCTACCCAAAAAAATAGATCTACTTATTTCGCACATCTATTAGGTACTTTTCATGATAAATTGTAGTAAATAGATCGAAGATATGGTAAATTCAAAGATAAACAATAACACACAAATATGCAAATAACTCTTCAAAACAACCTTTGTTATGCTTAGATCTTCTATTACAGACTCTTCCAACCCTTTGTACATAATTGTAGGGGCTTGCACACTCAGTTGCAGACTTACCAATGTCTCCTCGCACATAGCTATAAGAGCCATCCCCTTCGGCCAGGTACAAAATAGAAAAAATAGACCCCAAACTTATCCTTCTATGCTCTTCGCTATCTCCTTATGACCCTTCTATGACTGATTTTTATATGAAACTTCATTACAATATCATGGTCCATGAACCATGCGTGCGTCACAAAAAACCTTGACTCTTAACAAACTAAGTGGATTTTTCCTTCCTAAATCCCCTTTGACTCCTATCGACCTGCAAGATCCACTCCTCAAAATGCATAGACTTTACAATATTAATAAAACTTTTACAAAATTTAACCCCAAGGGACCCTATCCCAATGTATACACTAGACTCCATGCCCAATGGTCCTTGTTCTCTTCTTTCTAAACCAATTTCATCCTACAAGCTAAATCCGGCCAATGAACATAGCAACCAATTGTTGAAGTGACACTTGGTAGGTGAGTTTAATGAAAAACCCATCTCTAGATTGAAGGGCGAGCTTTCAATCCAAAGTACTTAGAAGTTACCTTAGTTATTTCCCACAACAACAAGGCTTATATCTGAGTAATAACATTTGGGAACTATTGTCGGGGAGTTAAGGTGAAATATTCCTTGGGAGAACGACACAGATCAAGATCTGATTGTTGATGGTGAACAGTAATTAGACATACACAAGTTGTGCATCATTCACTTGGTGACTCCATTGTCAAATGATCCAGATTTTGAAACACGAATGGTGACTCCACTGTCCAATGAATCTAGAGCATAATTGTTGATCTAGTTGTTTCATCATTCAATATGATAGGGTATGTGGAATGCCTTGTTTCTCTTCAATATTTTAAAGAATGGATTGGTATGTTTTTTAATGATTAATCATACAAAGATATTCATTCTGATTTAATTTATCTTTTAGACTCATGCACAATGTTTAATCTAGAGGACAAAATTAATTGTTTAGTGATGTTTTCTAAAGAAATTGAGATAGAACAAGAAGCATACAAAATGTCCCAAGACCTATCCCATTAGACCAATTTGTCTGAAAATTCTTATTATCAAAAACAAGAAGAGTATGAGTCAATATTAGATAAAGCATTATTTATTAATTCATAACAGTATAAAAAGGGATATGAGGTTGAATAAGAACTATGATCTCATGCCTAGGGTTAATAGCCCAAAATTAATTCTTCATGTACAAAATGAGTTTTCAATTAGCAAGCAACCTTCAAATGAAAATAAAGATGCTATTCATAAATTTTCACCCCTTGAAGTGACAAATTCAAAAATTATGGAAATCCATAATGATATTATTGTTGAATCATATGACGAGTTACCTTTGGACATTCTTCTAGAACATGATGTGGTTGTTCATTTTGAAATCTTCCAAGAACATTCAAAGTTTTTCCTCGTAAATAAGAAAAATGATAAGTAGACTATTTCTTTCTCATTTGGGAATGATCCTAAACTTTACAATGAAAAAATTGAAGAAGCGGTATCTAAATATTATGGTTGCTTTTTTCTTCTTGTTAATCAACAAAAGAATTTTCAAGACCATTTTTAATTTATGTTAATGAGCAGAGCGATTAGTTTCAAATGGGGGGTTGAGTTGTCATATTTAACATTCTTTTTTCTTGGAGAGGTTGAAAACATGCTTTAGTCAATTATCCAGCTACTCGATTGGTTGCATTGGTAATTTTGTATCACTTTATAAAACAATTGTTTTCAATTGTTAGAGTAGGATGTGTTGAACAAGCTTGTAGTTAAAGAATTTAGATTCTAGTTTGTACGAAGAACTGACATTTTAGTTGTTCAGTTTTCAACAATTGGTTTTCATGTTACAATAAAGTTTGAGTGTAGATTTAATTGCAATAACAATTTATTTCAAGTATTTAGATTTTGGTTTGCATTTTTCAATTTGAATTTCAGTTTGTCAAACAATGGTTTTCACTCTGGGGTTAGTTTGAACTAAATAAGTCATGGGTCTCAAAATGAGCAGGTTATAGAGCTTAGGATCAACCCAATGGATCACGAACTGGAGAAATGATTTCTTTGCTACCCAACAAGGACAACATCCCCACTGGAGCCACCTATTATCTCAGTTCTTCTTCGGAGTATAAGGTTCAAAATTTTTAATTTTTTGTTCAAAAGATTCAGTTGCACTAACAGTTGGATTTCAACAACTATTTTCAAAATTTCAAATAAATTCATTAACAGTTGGATTGTCAGCACAAATTAAAAATAAAAAACAATCAAACTAAAGGCACCAACAATTGGATTTTTAGCATGGTGTGTGTGTGTGTGTGTGTGTGTGTGTGTGTGTGTGTGAAGTTTTAAGGCGATGACAAATCAAATGTCAACAAATATATAATTTTCTAGAAATTGAGCGCTAGTCAATTAGTTGATTCCTATTTTGGTGAATTTAGCCCAAGATTCACAACATGATTACTATTTAGAACATAATGACACAAACTCATTAGTCAAAGGGAAAAGGTGTCAAAGCATGTTTTGCTTCCAGTTAACAAAACTCTATTTTTTGGACTATATTCTTCCTGTAAAAGACAGTAAATGTTGGCACGGTTTATGAACAAATAGGAATGAATTTTTGAAACCCAATTTTTTTTTATTATCAAGAATGGGCCCATTAACAAAATCCTCTCTCATATTTTACACAACTATCATTGTCTTGGAAATTCTAATGTAACTTTGAAGCCTTATTTTCAGGAATTTGCCAAAGAGAAGCTCATGGACAATTGTTCATGAGTCACCTCATCAATTCAAAAATTTAAGATCAAATCAAAATTTCCAAAGCTAAATATCAACAGTCAAAATAACATTCCAAATTTAAAGGGATTCAATACCGACAAGTTTTAACCGTTTGATACATATTGTAAATACTTCCATATTTATTTATTTTTTATGATTTTATTTGATTTTTGTTTCCAGAAAGATAGAAACAATTTGGGATATTATTTTTATTATTTAAGCAATGATATGTAATGTAAAAACGGTTGGGAATTTTTTTTGAAGAAGGAATGTGTGTTAGTTTTGATCAATATAGTTCTATATCTAGTGTTACATATACAATTTGCAAATATTCATGTGTGTATGACTTCATGTTTCTCTTTATGTTGCATCTCTTGATCATTAAGTCTTATGTATTTTGGATGAAGTGTTATGAAATAGAATTCCTTATGAATTCTCTTATTCATGTTATCCAAATACTTTCCATTTTTTCTACTTAAATATTTATAACAAAATTCTTATTGCTTTGTTGTGATATTTATTTTCCATATTTTGTCTCCACATATTGATGGTAATTTGTCTAAGAATTTATATCCTATATTTCCTCTGTTAATGGATTGTTTATTTATCTTGTGGTTCGCATTGTCTACACCATACTCCATTCCCAATGGTCCTTATTCTCTTCTTTCCAAACCAATTTCATCCTACAAGTTAAATCTGGCCAATAAGCTTAACAACCAACTACTAAAATGACACTGGGTAGTGGATTTTAAGGAGAAATTCCTCTCCATATTGAAGGGCATGGTTTCAATCCAAAGTGGTTAGAGGTTACCTTAGTTATTTCCCTTCACAGCCGAGGTTATTTCTGAGTGACAACAACATCAATGACAACACTTTTCTAGCATATGAATTATGTGTCGAAACCTAGACTCTAAGCTCCTTTATGATTCATATCATGTTATCTTAATAATGTTCATTTTCTTATTTACACTAGCCAAAACATAGAGATATATTTTATTTTCAATATTGGGGTTGATAACTTCCTTATAGTGTCATTATTTTCCTTTGTCTTCTAAATTTTTTTCACAACATAATCCTTCTTAAAATTTATATGTGATAATATTTTGAATATTGTCATCACTATGCATAGTGAGCTCTATGCAAACCCTACTTCAGAAACATGTGGTTTTGGCTAGAGTTTGAAGGAATCTAAGGAAGCCTCTTATCTTTCTTATTTTTTATTTGTTCTTGTACAATCAATACCTAATCATAGTTGTTCCCTCAATGGGGGAAAATACTCACTTCGATGGGGGATATTGATCAAAAATTAAAACTAAACTGCTTTGTTACACTAGTTTGAATTCTTATAATAATAAAAAATCTCAATTCTCCCACAATTTCATTAAAAATTGGCCTAGTAAATTAAAGTTGGCATATTAAAGAACTAAAATTAACAATAAAATAGAAATAATCATAGAAAATACTTAACAAATTGATAACAAAATTTACTGCATATGGGTTATATCTATGGGTCCACTTCAAAAAATCAATCAATCTTTTAGAAATGAAGAAAATTACACCATTATAACTCTTGACATCACCAAATAGTCTTCCTATGAAAATGTTAGTAGTGTTATCTAGGAGGTAAATAGCATAGGTCTCCCAATGTTCAAAGGTATTTTCCTACAACATTTACCAAAAGCTAGCCTATTTACATGATAAAGGGTATTTCTTTTTGTTCAAATAAAATATGATCCCTTTGATGAAATTTACATGGAGCATGGTATTGGGGCCAAGGATTTAGTGTTTTGTAAAAAGGGTTGGGTTCAAAACCCCCTCATTCCACTTGGATTATGTTAAGTATAAGATATGTCACACATTTAGTGCACAATATAACTTCCATGCACTTTATATCACTTAATGAATTATGTTAAAGGCAAGTGATAATATGTATGCCATCATTATGTTTGTGTTTTTTTAATTGTTAGGTTAACACACTCTAATAGGGTTAATTACATCCCAATCCCTTTGTTTTAGACAAACCTCATATTTATCCCACATCATTTGGGATTTTGAAACACTTGTAATTTGAAATGTGATATCCTCATCTATCATATTTGAGTATGAATGGTGGGTGTTAATCCTTTGAATAACTTACAAAATTTCCATAGATGAAACTTGGTTCAAAGACCCATTTTTTTCCAAATTGTGTTTTATAATTGGTCTACATGTTTAATTATGATTGATTCACATGTTATCACTTTACCTTTTTTTCATGTTTGACTTTAACTTTAATCGGCCATATATTTTTCATATGGTACTCAATGAACCCATTTAAATTGCATTAGAAAGAACTTGATGAGGTCTTTGGCAAGTATATTTTTAGTAGAATTTGAGATCAAATGATTGGATGAATTATGGGGATCCTCTTCAATGAATTGTCCACACTAAAACCTTTTTCACTAGAAAAAGTTGGATTTCACTCAAAAAGTAAGCGAGGGTACAATTCCCTCACTTTAAAATTTTCATTCATCATGCTTTACTTGGGCACATTCCTTTTAGACATATACAAAGATACTCCACATCATCTCTTTAGGGAACAATCACCTTCATGTCAAGAATAATATCTTCATGTACCTCATCAAGATATTTAGGAGAAAAATATTCAATAGAAGGTATTATACACTCTCACCTTTATCCATGACCATAGGAGGCTCATATAGTTTCAATTTTTCAGAAATAACAACATAATACATCATCTTATATGGAGGTAACTCCAACTAGAAAGCATTGTCACAATTTTTTTCCAGAATTTCAAACATATCATTTTATCACTGAATTGGAAGTGATGATCAACCCATTGTTTGTCATTCCTAGCCTTGCACTTGGCTCAACATTTTTCCAATTTTCCCTATACAACTGATAAACCAACTAGGTCTTCTAGATGAACTTATTGGCTTTGTTTGAATCATAGCATCCATTCACCATTGAATCTTTCCCAACGTCAATTCCAAAGGAGAATTGGGTAAATATTGAAAAAATGTTTTAAAATGAGACATTTGTGTATAAGAATGTATTGCAAGGTTAAATATATACTATAAACAAATACAAATATTCATCCAAATCTTAGGATTCTTATTACAATATGGATAGAGTAAGTGTGTCACTATCCTATTAACTACTACCATTTTTTCTTTGGTGTGTGGATAAAAAATAATTCTATTTTGAAGCTTAGTTTCCATCAAACCCCACAAAGTTAACCAAAATCTCCAAAGAAATAAAGAGTGAAAAAAATGGATGTGGGGAAATTTAAATGAACCCAAACATGCTAGGAAGAACAAATATGTAGTCATTTCTCCTGTCACATGTTTCTTACAAGGCACTAAGACACACATTTTTCTATATATATCCACAACAACATGAAAATAATCATGGCCAGAATTGGACATAGGTGGACCCCTACAAAATAAATAGACACACTTTCCCATGGATGAGAAGGTACAAGAAGTGGAATATACAAAGCCAATTTTATATTACTTGGTTTGCTAATGTCACACATACTTTATACATATTTGGACCTAGTTCCATACATCCAAGGCCCATAACAATAGCATTATAACTGAGCTATTATTTTTCCTATACAAAATTGACCATATAATAGAGAAGTATGTGCTTCTCAAATTACATGCACACTTTCATATCATTGAATACATTATTTACAAAATTTGATAAGATGGATTGTCATTCACATGATAATATAATACTTCCAGTTTAGTGCCATAGATTAGTGTTTCATAAACATACTTAAATTTGTCATCTCTAACATGTCATTAAATGTAAATTTCATGAGTTAAGGAGCCATTTTGTAAAATAATGGATGTATTAACATAAGACCTTGATAAGATATAAACAACTTTTTTTTGTTTACCTTTATTATTCTTTATGATCAAATGGAGTTGTTGCAAGTATCACATCCACCAAAAATGGCATGATTGTTGTAGCTTGTCTTGTGATTGGAGATACTATAAACTAATGATCTATATGGATGATTTTCTATTTTCTCATCAAACAATGTTTCCACACGTTCACACTCTAAACCAAAGAATAAAATTTTGTGTCATGAGTAGGATGATTTCGTATAACATTAATGAAGGTCTTAGAAAGATAATAAATGAGTTTCCTCCTTTGTATTAGCATTGCTCAAATGGTGGGGTTAGATAAGAAAATATCTCATGAGACCTAGGCTAGATTGAGTAGGATTGATGTTGAAGTGAGAAATAAATTCCTTGTATTTCCCCTTTGATCAGCCAATAAAGCACTTTCGGTAAGTGTAACTAGAGTTGCATCATTATTTAGGATGTTCTCTATTTTGGTGGAATTAACCCATTCAATTTCTATTTTTTTAGGAGTCACACTCAAATAAGACTGTGAACATAGGGCTCACTCCCTTAAATGGTAGATAATGTGTAATAACCTACATTCATTCTTATCTCAAACAATTGTTATTAACTTTGCAATCCTAGAAGTGGGGTTGTACCGATATTCACTTTCAAAGTCTCACAGGATTTTTTTCATTTACCTCCCCCAAAAAATAGCTATTTAGTACTTGTAAAATCATTCAAAACGAGATCCAATAAAACAAAATTTAATAGTGAACATTATCCATTGCTAAATTTACCATAAGAAACTCCTAAATTATGTTACATTATTAGTCTTATAAAACTTCATAATGGGTTCAAATTTAGAGAGATTAATTTTTAATTCACCCCCCACAATATAGCCCAAACAAAACTAAACATATTTTCCCAAATTCACATTTGGACATCTTTAGGCACATTTTTCAAAGCATCGAATACTTTCCTATCATGCTTGACATGATCTTTTCCACTTTCACTAAAAATAAATACATCATATAAGTATATTATGACAAAAGCATATATGAATAGCCTAAATACATCATTTATGCCCGCATGAAAGTGGTAGGATCATTACCAATTTGAAAAGGTGTAATCAACCATTCAAATAGACCTTATTTTGTTTTAAAAGTAGTTTTCCAAATATCACCTTCAAAAATCCTGATTTAATCATAACGACTTCTTAAGTGTAACGACAAATCATTAATAAGAGGAAGAGGGCAACATTTCCTCATTATAATTTTTCTCAATGCCTTGAAATCCACTCACATTCTCCATGTATCATATTTATTTGGTACCAACTAAACGGAAAATCCATGTAGATAAGTACTTGGTGAGATTGTTCCTTTCTCAAGAAAGTCTTAATCACTCTTTTTTGTTTATTCATTCTCAATCACAATTAACCTATACATGAAAAAGTTAGGAAGAGATACATATTGCTACAATTAGATCTGAAGTTGTGTGTCTCTCCTTGGACGCAATCCTTCTAGTTCCTAAAGCACTTCATCATAGTTGCAAATAATATTAACTAATTCATCTATATGTTTAGGATTACACCCTGTTATCACTGTAAAACTTCCCTAAAGAATTTGGACAACTTACATGGTTTCTCAATTCTTGTATCAGTCATGGTCAAGTCATGGTGAAGTCATTTTTATGTTTTAGAGTCTAATTCATAGGGTTAGAGTCTCATGTCCATATTCAAATAAAGTTTCATAGCCTCATTCCATGTCCTAAAACCCTCACCATGTGTTTTGACATCAATTTGATTCCAAAGGATTCATGTTAGTCTTGGTCTATTCTTTCCATGGTTATTTCCGTGTCTAAGATCTATAAAAGAGTCTTGTTGGTATGGTCAAATAGGGTCAACACTCTGTTCTTTCCCATCATTGGTCCCACATCACCTAACATTCCACATGTCAAACTTGTGTCAAGGTTTTCATAGTTAAAAACTCACTCTAATTGTTTTCGTAGCGCGCTACGAAACCCCTGTAGCAGCCTGTTTTAGCAGAAACACTGTTTTTACTAGTTAACTTACAGAAGCTTTCCTGAGCAGCTGAGAACTCCATTTTGTAAACTGAAAGAGGTTTTTCTTCCTAACATTCTTCACTACAAAAACCTCTTTAAGTTTCTTCAAATTCATTATGATCTGGGAGAAATTAAAAACCAAAGTTGCGCTACGAAACTGCTGTAGGTGCAGTTTTTCATAAACAGACTTTTCCTGTTTAACACCTGTTTTTCAAAGACGTCTTCTGGGCAGTAGGAAAGGTATTTCAAAAATCCAAGAGAGGTTTTTGTTCAGCACGGATTGCTTCAAAACATCCTCCTTCAGGTTTTCTAAATACGGGTTTTGGAAGAAGTTATGAGCTCTGTCCCAAGACCCATCTTTCAGCCAAAACAAAGCAAGGGATAGTCTCCTAGTTTCTAGGAACATCAAGGATCGATTCTGGACAGGTGGAGAAATAGTTTAAAAAACCAAGAGAGGTTTTTGTTCTAGACATCATGGACTAAAAAAACCTCCTTCCGTTTCGAAAAATGTGTCATGGATAAGGAGATAAAGGCTCTGTCCCACGTGCCATTTTCAAGGATCCTAAACCTAAAAACAGGGAAACATGTTCCCTAATTTCTAGGGTTTGTCTTCAGCAGTCAGATGACCACGTGGGAGGCTTCATCAATTTCGACTTCATGGATTATTAGGTGTCAAAGAATTTTTTAAATGTTTAGATAAGGTTGTTGTAATCATGATAAAGAGATAGAATCCTAATTGTCTTAGGTCTCTAAAACTGCTAGTTAGCAGTCAGTTGTATTTATTAGTTAGTTTTAAATGTTAATAGGTGTCATCATAGCAAGGGGAATTCGACTTTACTTCATGCTAGAAGAGTAATCTCAATCAGGTAGAAGAGCTCTATAAATAAGAGAAAGAGCAATGTACAAAGGGTTGGAAATTTTATGGAAAAAGCTTGTATTTGGCTTATGTAAGACTCATTTTCAGTAATGCATGTTTGGCTTTACTTCTCAGGATTCATGAGGGATTCTTTATGTTCAGAATATGTGATGTTGTCCTTTTCCTAATTCTTGCAGTGTTATGGATGTATAATCACTCAAAATTCACTGAATGTGCTCTGACTTCCTGTATACATTTATAAACTGTGTGGTCCTATATGAGTTTATATTCTGAATGTTTGAATGCTGAATGCCCTGACTTCCATGTAAGGTTGAGCTCATTGTTTTATTGAGGTGTGTTGACTCCATAAGCCCAATGGATAGTAATTAAAATTTTTTCCACCATTTATATTTCTCAGATTTGTTCTATTAGAGTTAGCCATCTGAATCTTTAATCAAAATCATTAACCCATCTAGAGAGAGCCCTCTCAGGTTGAGGAGGCTAAGCCTCAGCCTAAAGTAGGTTTGAAATAGTTACTTAGAGTCAACCTGACCAGCAGCCTATCAGGATCTGATTTTGAGATAACATTTTGGTGCGTCTGCCGGGAGCCTGAAGTCTATTCATTCCCGAAATCAAGAGGTTGAACTTCTGAAGGTAGCAGGAGCTCAGACATCATTTTGAGGCTGCAAAACTACCTTGGCGACTCCACACATCAAATAACAAATTGGAAGGTGACTCCACTGCTAGAAGATCAGTAGCTTGATGAAGTTTCAAGATGAGTTCCACTGCAAGAATGAATGCCAGGTATGCTCCTATGAATCGGTCTCATATCCCTGGTTTTCCAAATCCTATGCCAAAGGTTGATTGGTTAGAGGATCTTCCAATATTCAAAGATGAAAAGAAAGACAATGTTGCTCTTCATTTGGTTAGGTTTCATATGCATGTACGCATTCTTAAGGTTCACTTCCCTAAGGATTGTCTCATGAGAATGTTTATGACCACTTTAGAAGGAAAAGCATGGTCTTGGTATAAAAGCTTGGAAAATGGTTCATTATATTCTCTTGCTAATTTCCATGATGCATCCTATGACATGTATAAAGAGTGTCATCCCTCCTTATTGTTGCTCAAAGATTGTTGTAGACATTTTTTAAGTCTTATTCAGTACTTGGAAGATTGTTATGGTGATGATGAATTTATGGATGAAGAAATTTTAGAGGCTCTCCGTAACAATGCATTTCAACACCAAGAAGAAAGTATAACATCTCATGAAATGCAGCATGAAGATCAGCAGGGGTTTACTTATGAAAACCATGTTCAATCCTCTGATATTGATGTAGAGATGCAACAGTCTTCTCAATCTTCGAATCATAATGAAGATGAAAATGATTACACACAACAAGAAGAAATACTGGAAGATAGCTTTTATAATCCTCAGGCAGAGGAAAAGGTTGTTCAATTTTGTGTTTCCTTGTAGCAGTTTACATCAATGAATGATCATAATAAGGAGGAAAATTACGTTGTTTGTGGTAACCATTCAGAAGAACAGTTGGATAACATATCAAAGAAATCATGTGTGACTGAGAATCAGTTGTCTAAAGAGATAGAATGTTATGATGATCATCAAAATAACCATGTTCTCTTTGACCCAATAAATGAATACATGGACAAGCTTTGCACACCAATTTTTCAATTTCATTTGCGTTATGAAGATCATATACATTATAAGTTGATTTGGTCATCTCACTATCATGGTTATTTTGAGGTTGAATGTAGTCAAGAGCCTCCAATATCAGAAAGGAAAATTGATTGGCTTTATTGGAAATATCATGTTGCTTGACCTAAAGTGGAAATTGCAGCTAGTAGGTAGGTAGGAAAATGCAAATAAGCTCAAGGTTGACTAAGCATTTTTCAGTAGATATAGGTTTCTTTCTCCTACAGTGATAATCAAGCTTAAGCCCGAGGTGAAGACCCAAAAAGCTTAAAGGGAACACTTGTCAAGAAAATTTTCATTTGTCATAAAAGGATAAAGCACTGGACCTACGAGTTCTTAGTGTACTACAGGAGCACACTATCCCAAGTGGAGTCACTGTTATCACTTAAGAAACAATTTCTAAATTGTTCACATCAGTTCGATTGTAAAGGTTAGGTGTTAGTCTGGGTTTAATTTTTCCATGTTTGCTTTAGTGTCTAAGTCCTAGGAGTCTTGTTGGTATGTTTAAATAAAGGTCAACACTCCGTTTTCATCCATCACTGGTCTAACATCACACCTAAGCTCCATATGTCAATCCTATTTCAAAGTTCTTATGCGCTATGAAACCGGGGATTCGTGCTGATCCATAGAAAATCTCATCCAGCTGTCAAATTTATCAAAATTCGTTATCTTTCTACATCATCAAAATTTAGCCCATACACGTTTCCTGTCAATTCAACTGCTTATCCTCATCATTAGGTCATTAGGTGTCTTGGTATGCACAGGTTGCAAGTTTCGAAAGGGAGCCGAGTTTTCACAATCATGATGATGTTTGGGTTCATACATGAGAAGCAAATTAATAGGATTTCAATTTAAATTCTTTGAAGATCAAGCGAGGCAGCTTTCCTCATATATTTGTGAAGTCAAACTACACTATAGAGACTGTGGAGCCAGAGCAGATTTCTGTTGATCATGTTGCACACCTAAAACCCTCAGATGGAGGCTCAGCTGCTACTCAATTACCTGCACATCTAATCGGAATTCACAGTGCCATAAAAATTCTTAACAACCGTATTAGGGTTCTTTATCATCTTGTCAGCAATGCAAAGAGGTGAAATTCCATACGAAAATTCTTTGCTTCGGCGAGTTTCCAATCTTCTAAGAAGGTTTCCTGCCATAGAATCCCCAAAGTTTCAAGATCATTTTCTAATGGAATATAACGACACACTGTTGATGGCTTACCTAGCTATAATCACAAATTGTTCCAGTACCATGAACGAACTTACCGACAAGTTCAACACAGCTTTTGATAAACAAAGCAGAAGAGGAGGGCGAACTACTTTTATTTAATTCTTGGTTTTAATTTATGAGTTATGGACTGAATTGAATTGGTTTACATCTCATTCAATACCCGATGCTTTTCTTCTGCTAGCTGATCACAGATTTGATTTGGGTGGAAGCGTATGTTTACTCTGGATGGTTTTATCTTATTGCACTACAGTTTTGTCTAAAGGTTGCTCATGTGGATCATCAATATGTTTTCAGTCAGCTGCATGATACCTGAAACTTGCTACAATATTTTCCATATGTGATCAAAGTGTTGTCCATTGCAGTGGTCATTTTCAGCGTTAACTGATTATTATCATGATATGCTTTTCTTGTTCTGTGAATACCAATGAGATAGAATATTCACGTTGCAGGAATTCCATGGAGGGGTCAGAAGTATGAAGAGGCAAATCGAAGATCACACAGCAAGACCAAGTCCTAAAGTTTGATGAGTTACCTTTTTACTTACCTTGAAGAATGGTGTCCATATATTCAGTTTGAATAGCTTCAGAGCAGCTGAAAAGGACATTTCAATATAAAGAGGCCCAAGATAGTCAAATTTGGCTTAAAGCTGTGTTTTTGTGATTACACAACAGTTTCGTAGCGTGCTAAGAAGCTGCTGTAGCTACATAATTAAACTCAGTTGACCAATTTTGAGTGAATGAGGGGGAAAATTTTTAGAAGGAAGTTTTAGAAAAGGATCATTTACAATGTGCAAGCAACCAGCAATGGAAAAACAAGCGGAAGAATGATATATGAACTCTAAGATTTTTGTTATACAAATGATCACCGCTAGTATTGTCCATGACTTTTCAAACAGCTTTGAAAAGGTTTTGTCGTCACACATGTATATGGGAAAGGCTTACAACACATGAAGAACATGGCACTCCAATAGATTTTTGGGTAATTAAAGAAGAACAACATGGTTAATTGGTTCTGAATATCTTTGAGGAAACCAAAAGCAGAAAAAACAGGGGCAGTTTCCTATTTCTCAGCAGTAGAAAAGGGATAAGACATTAAGGACCAGTAAGGAACTTCAACATCCACCACAGCTAAATTGAAGGATACCACTTGTCAGAGAACAAGTTTTGATTGTAATAAATACTATTACCAACATGATGTGGAGTTAGACTCCTAATTGTATTAGGTTTCTAGATCTTATAGTTAGCCGTTAGTGGTATTTAATAGTTAGTTTAAAGTGTTAATAGGTGTCATAATAAGATGAATTCGAGTTCCCCTCATGCTGGAGGAGGAATCTCAGTTATGGATAGAGCTCTATATATAGCAGAACATCTGATGTACAAAGGGTTGGAAAATTATTGAGAAAAGCTCTTATATTGTGCTTTGTAAAAAGACTATGTTTTCTAGTAATACAGTATTGGCCTTGCTTCTCAGGAATCATAAAGAATTCGATGTTCTGAATGTCTTGTGTTTTCTTCTTCCTATTATATACAGTGTTATGAATGTGTGATCAGTTAGAAATCACTTACAGTGCTCTAATTTCCTGCATACATTTGTAAATTATGTTGGTCCATTATGTGTTTGATGTGTTCTACATATGTTGGATTCTAAATGCCCTGACTTCTATGCAAAGCTAACTTTACTGTCAATACTGAAGCATATTTGACTCCATAAGCCCAATGGATACTTTCTAATTGTGTTTCAACCTCTTTCATTTATCATTTATTTACTAGAGTTAGCCATCTTATCTATTATCAATATCATTAATCCTTTTGAGAGATCAGGTTGAGGAGGCTAAGCCTCAGCATAAAGTAGGTTTGAAGGAGTTACACAAGGTCTTCCTGGTCAACATCCTATCAGGGGTTTGATTTTGGTGATAACAGATTTGAAGCATAATATCACTATTTTTCATTCTATCCACACATACTCTCAACATCTAACTCAATCAACAACCACAAAGCTCACAATGCAAGAATATAAAACATGTAGGCTGAAATTGAGCTTGGGGCTAGGATCAAAGTTGCAAAAATTGGACCAAATCAATCCATTGAGGTCACCACTAGTGCATTAAATGCATTCACATCATGAGAGCACCTTTTCAAACCATTCTTGACTTTTTATAACAATTCTGGAAGCCTCTAGGAATTTATTTGACAATTGACTTCCGAACAATGCGAGAAATGCAGAGCTTTTCTCACATTTTTCCGCCAGTCGCAACCTTGACATAGTATGAACTCGATTGGGGCTATAACTTCTCCCATAATCTTCCCTCGATGTGACTAGTGTCATGCGGAAAGAGTTATTTTTGCTGACAAAACTAACCTCCCTAGGAGTCTAAGACTCTCTAGTGACAAACAAGACAATTAAGAGCAATCCTTCTATAAACATACATTATTCTATGAGAAACCAAGTGTTTTTCGATCCTACCTCAAGTCCAACGCTTGTTGCAGCAGTCCAGCCTCGTCGATCCAGATGAGCTACTCCTTCACTTTGAAACCTGCATACACTAACAATCAAACGATTACATAACACCTGAATATTCCATAAAACAAAGCATATTCAACATATAGACC
Source organism: Pinus taeda (assembly GCA_000404065.3). NCBI lineage: Eukaryota > Viridiplantae > Streptophyta > Pinopsida > Pinales > Pinaceae > Pinus > Pinus taeda. Next base: position 68,797 of record APFE030201530.1, read on the forward strand.
AAGGAGTATATGAAACAATTCATTAACAACAAATCATTGAGAAGAATGGACTTATTTGTATTAATAGGAAACAAAAGAAACCATTACAACCTGAGCCTTGGTGTTGTACAAGTTCCTCCCAGGGTCCAGCATGAGTTTTCCTCTACTTTGACAAGCTCACCCACTTCCAAATGAAACAAGAAAGGATGGTAATCTCTCCTCACAAGCTTCTACAAGGAAGTCCTAATTCCAGCAGCATCTACCCTTTGGAATGTTCAGCTTTCAACCTCCCCTCCTTTGGCCCAATGCCTGTATTTATAGTGTTCTAGAGGAAGTTATTCAGGTCCACCATCAATGGGATACTCCCTCTTTTGGATGGGGTAGCTCCTCTCTTGATGGGATAAGTTCCTCTATCATAGGGGTGCATGAACCATCTGGAGGCGCTCAAT
>APFE030201530.1:74645-92502 GCA_000404065.3 Pinus taeda
TCTTATGGATGGCTGAGACCATACCACGTACATCATGTATTTGAGCTATCAATTGTATCTCTCAATGCAGATTCTCGACGGCAGCTATATGTGTTCTTGTAAAGCATTTCATCCCTCTCTCTCTCTCGGGCCTCATGCTTTAGGGGGCATCTGTTACACAGTAATTTGTCACCATTGGTCACCGTCCCTGTTACCCCTGAATTTTGAGTTCATTACATATCAACATATTCCACGAAAATTAAACACATTATCTGATGCATTGGCCAATCATGTATTAGATAAACATTTGCGTAAGGGTTACAGGTCACATCCGGTAATTCTAAAGTCGCTAAGAACGTTAATTGAGGATTGAAAGACATCTGGGGCTGCTGGTAGGATGGAGCACCCGGGTTCCAACCAGGTGGTGGTTGCCCCCATGGGCTTTGCCCTGACGGATTTGGCCCCATGGTGTGTTGGCCGTAGGGATTTTTGTTTTTCCCCCCAGCGTATGGATTACCAAATGATGCTGCAGAAGCACCATATGGTTGTTGATAATTCTGGTAAGGGGCAAACAAAGGTTTCCCTTGAGGTTATTGATAACCGTATTGTGGTGGGACCCCAAATTGACCTTGAGACCCAGGCGGAGTTTGATAAAATGTTTGGGATTGAACTCCAACCTGCATTTGAGGACCAGATGGATTTTGGGGTCCTACTTGGAGCCAAGGGCCGGGTTGAGCAACGCCAGTAGACTGTCCAGTAGGTTGGGCTATCTGAGCAGAAGGATAACCTTGCTGATACTGAGGTTGGCCTACCTGCTGATACTGAGGTTGACCTACCTGCTGATACTGAGGTTGCTGTTGTGCGGCAGAAGGTTGTCCTAACATACCAGATGGCTGAGTGGGCTGGGCAGGTGATTGGCCCAACTGTGTTTGAGGCTGACCGGCTTGTCCAGAAGATTGAGTATACTGGACAGTTGGCTGACAAAATGGTTGGGCAGCTTGTCCGGAAACTTGGGTATACTGGACGTTGGGTTGATTTGGGTTAACAAATGATTGACCGGTTTGTCCAGTATGAGAGCCTTGCTGGATACCAGGTTGGGCTTGCTGAGTGGAAGTTTGGCCTGGATTACCAGTAGGTTGCGTATGAGAGGTGAAAAAAGGACCACTAGAGGCAAAAGGGTTTCCTTGGAAGGGTTGTCCTTGTAGGTTTTGCTGAGGTGGTTGTTCGGGTTGCGCATACGACACTTGACCACCATGATAAAAGGTGGAACCCCAATCTATTGACAGGAGAACTGAAACCTCTATAGCCGGTTGACCTGTCCAAGTCCCAGGAGGTGGTAGATACTGATCGTATTGCCCTTCAAGTGGGACATTCAATGTAGGATCAAAACCTAGGAAGAAAGAGATCGAAGGTCGACTAAAAATAGGGGTCGAAGAAGCCATAGATACTGTTGGAGGGGTTGTGATTAAGGTAACAGCTGTACCGCAAGGTTGTGTAGTCAAAGGCTCCGTATTTGAGAAGATGGGTGGTGACCAAATAGAATTCGGAAAGGGAGATGACAGAAAATTACGCAATGCTCTATAGCCAGGAGGTAGTCCCCCAGTAGAAGGAGTTCTACTAACAGGTGTAGATTCCATTGTGGTGGGAATCTCGTCCCCTGGCACACCGGATTTGTCAGTCGTAGTAGGGGATGGGTTTTCCATATCAGAAGGAAATGGTTGTCGAGGAGAAGTGTATTACCAAAAAGGGACATCGTTTTGAGAAGGTTCCCAAATAGGGTTCAAGTAAAATTGGTAATTCTCGTCGCCTGGAGCACAAGAGTTAAGCGGTTGTATACTTGGAACAATAGGAAGAGTTTCACTCACAACCGGTATCTCGGGAGACGAGATTGGTAATTCCGCCAGGATGGGACTTCACAAAATCCTAGGGAATCTAATGAAACCAGACCCTACTCAGACTAACGCAAACAAAATTTAACTGGGTTATATGTGATGCGTGTCAATAAATTTTAAGACACTGACTTGACCCTTTCATTTTTTTTTAAGAGTCGAGAAAAGGGACAAAATATGGACTCTAGTCCCTTCCGATGTTTAATTGACACGAAGTGACAAGATGCTCAACTTACACCTTTCTTTTAGGGTGTCCGAAAAGACAAAGTGGACTAACTCTGGAGAACTAAGGGCAAGAGGTTTAACCCAAACAAATCCGTAAAACTGCTTAAATACACCTTGGCAATCAGATGAAAACCAAGGACTTCCCGTACTGCAGTCAATCTTCCCGAATGCTGTGTTCAGTGCATTACGGCTTGTAAGGCGACAGACTCGGCTTCCTATGGATAAAAGGTTGTAAGCCTATAGGGGTCTCCCAATATATACGCGACGGTACGTTGGAGCACAATCCGTACTGGCACCTATCGTTTCAACGTGGAGAAATCACCCAACCACTCGACGGTAAGCTACCAGGTTTAAAGACGCCGGAACACGTCTCTAACCTAGACCTCTAGAATATTTGCGTTATGTTCCAATGCGTTGTTAGATTCATTTAGTTTATTTTATAGTTTATCTTCAATTATGTTTCGGTTATTTGGTCCTACCGTATGTGATCTCTCGAAACTTCCTAAATGGAAACTATATGTCAAAATTATATCATTTCATTCAATGAACTCTATCTACAGGAGAGTTGAGATCTTTACACAAACAAAATGATCAACCAAGATCCTAATGCAGCTAATAACAAGAAATGAAAGTTTTTTTTTCTTTTTCTTTTTAAAAGCAACAAATAACAATAAATGCTAATTAATATAATGAAAAAAGATCTTTTGTTTTTCTTTCTTTTAAGATAGCATAATGCACTTAACAAAACTCAAGAGATATTCACAAGTGTAAACAAACAGAATTCACTCAATGGAAATAGAACCAATTCTGAAACATCAAGATGACCTGTCAAAGCAAGGAAAAACACAAAGACTTTCAATGAACCATGTGATCTAAGTTCAGATGAAGTCAAGAAAAATCCAAACAAGCTAGAAGTGAATCACTCGAAGCATAGAATACCAAACTTTCACAACCACTAGATGAGTGCGGAAAACAACCAAAAAGTTGACTGGATTATCAAACCACAACTTCCTACAGAAGGCTCGACATGCGAAGCCACTAGGTGTTCTAGGGCTAGGATACAAAATCGATAGAAATAAGCAAACAACTAAAGGATAAAAGTAATAACCAGTCACACAAAGGTCTAACACACTTCTAGAAGCTGCAAAGGATATAGAAAAAAAAAATTCGAGTTTAAGGAGCTTTCAACTAACAAACTGGCAAAATTCACAGAGCTGGCGCGACTGTGAATCTGCAACTTGCACTATTCAGGAATTGGCGCGAGTTCCTATTGTGCAACCTGTGCCAACTGGCACGACTTTCAAAGGAAAAAACGCGCCAACCGCGTTTGCTGACCCAAAAAAAATGAGACAAACCAGGGTCGGGCCAACAGTGCTCAGAAGGATCAAACAGCAAATAACAATTTTAAAACTGACCCCAGAAAGCTATCCAAGCAAGAAAACAAGAGAAAAACTAACATGCAAGACAAACTCCCAAATTGTTCAGTCCGTAAACCAAACCGGAGATTGACTGAAGTGGCTTTGATCTACTTCACTAATGCAAAGCAATAGTGTTTTGAAGGCTATCTGGCCGTACTTCAGGCTCCGTCTAAATTTTACAAATCAAACAACAAGCTAACTCCCCAGTGGAGTCGCCAAATTGTTGGAGAGGTAAATCCCCTCTACGGATAGAGGCGATCCCTACTAGCCCAGAACGGGTCTAGCAACAATCAAACAATGCTACCATGAAAGTCCCTAATTGCAAATACAAGGTAGGTGATGAAAACCTACTTGGATTCCAATGCTATTGTTTGTAGAAGAGACGTCGCCCTCACTTCTTTGCTTTGGCTGGTCACAATCCTCCACGATCTCCATGAATGGACAACTGCACACAAAAAGAACAACACAAACACAAGCGTGAAATCTAATAAATGTAATTATACATCAGTCAGAAAGGATATAACTCAACATCGATCATTACAAAGACAATGAGAGTGGAACCATAATGATAGTCATCTATTATTAATAATCAACAAAGGAGGATAAAACCATAGTTCTGACGTCAAGTCATCCTTTGGCTGGGTCCTTAGCTACACAAGTCTTGCAAAGCTTGACGGGATGGGGAACAAGCCTCTCTCTCTTTAGTGACAAGATCTCCTCACTTAGGTTAAGCCTTATGGACATAAAGAAGGCTCTTGCAACTCTAATCTCTTGATATCTTCCTTTCAGCACCAGCCCTACCACTAGCTTTCTTAAGGCATGGAGACAAGCTTTTATAGATGAAAGAGGAAAATATAAGATCAATCACATTAATCATGGTTTTGGCTTTATCACTTGGAAACTTCCATGGAAGGGTGGCAAACTACTTCCCATTCAATGAGATCCGAAGCCAAACCATCCTCACCTAACATAGATTTAGTTGGTGAATGAGTTGGAGAGAACTTTCGGAAGTTGATTTGTTAAAAAAATTTCCCAAATAGGTTGGCGCGATTGCGACTCTAGGACAGAGCGCTAACTGGCGCGCCCTCTTTGGAGGATTTTTTCCATTGGCACGGGAAGAACATAGTGAACCCGCGCTAATGTAAAAAGGGCTATTTTTATGGGCAAGCTGCAGGAGATGTCTTCAGGGCATGTGAAGCTCATATTCAGAGGGGAATGATGCAAGTGGTTTCAAGTCTTGTCACTTCTCACAAGTCCCGGAATGAGTCCTCCAAGGTGCAGGAGAGGGGTAACAGGGACGGTGACAAACGGTGACAAATTACTGTGTAACAGTTAGTTAACCCAATTTTTGTAAAAGTTTTTGTAAAGAATGTAAAGTCTCCGAGAAAGGTGGATGCAGAGCATGCAGATAGATAGGAGTCAAAGGGGTTTTAGCCCCTTGTTTTGGGTCAGTTTTAATATTTTCCTATGGTTCGTGGACCATGGTATTGTATGGAACAAATCTATAAATAGTTGATTCATAGCGAGTCTTAGAGATAACTTAGAATGAATAATTGTGAACTTTGAATGAGTTTTGTTGTTTTGGGAAAGTGCTAAGGCAAGAAGGCTCTTCGTCTTGAACTTAGGTGAGAAGGGGAAGGCTCCTGCAGCTAAGTGCACAGGAGGCCTTGGTAAGTCTGCAGTTGAGTGTATGAACCACTACAGCTGAGTTCGCAGGGCAGAGAAGTCTGTAATTTGAATGCTGGAATTGAATAAAGATTGATTTTGATGAATTATCATGCATTTGAGTATTATTGTCAATTATTCTTATGTTATATTCTATTGCTCAATAACATATTTTCAAGGAATAATGTATGAATGCTGTGTGAAAATATTGAATCTATCTTATTTATCGATGTCTTAAGTAATTATCTATGTCAAGAAGTTAAGGGTTATTTCTGTTATGATTTTTTATGGATTGGGTAGATCTGCATGAAGGAAGATCTAGGGTTATTTATTAATGCGTGAAAGTGGATAACCTTCTTGATTAAGATCCACAGTGATTGATCATAGACCTCCGCGAAGGTCTAGAAGTCATTTTTCCCGAGTTACAGTAACGCACTCTAGAAGGATACATATCTACGCGAAGGAAGATCTAAACTGTCAAAGCTTAAGGACCACTTATCACATGTCCCTGGATGCAGAAACCTGGTTCTAACATCCCCTAAAACTGCTTCGGGTGAGACTGCATCCTGCACTATGCAGATTGTTGTTGAAAGGGCTAGTAGTTAGGGTTTTTTTGGTTGGCATGTACATCTCTGAACTTGGGTTAGGCACCCTTAAGCCAACAAATGGTTCCATTGCTATGACCAGGATATATCTGAGTGATGTGTGATAAATTCTTTCCTAGAAAGAATGAATTGGGTAAGTGGATAAATCAAAAATCGAACACATTCGCAGCTCACGAGAATAGAAGCCCTAAATATCCAAGGAATAGTGGTTGCAAAGATTTTTGTAAACAGACGAGACTGACACATTCTTTTGTTTCTTCCCTGAAGAATTGTACGAGTGGTTGTCTAAATTGGCTGATAGTGAAGGGATGTGGAGGCTTGATGGTCCTATAGTGTGGACTCTTGAACTGGTGTGACATTTGGAGGAATCACAAAGAAATATCATGTGAGTTGTGGATCACTTGATTGATCACACATTGGGAAGTTTTGTGACTTACCTAATGATCGATAGGAATATCAGCGATAGCAAAGTAGAGTGAAGGATATTTAAAGGACCACGAGGTAAGTACTTGAAATCATTGAAGACCTAGATTAAAATGTTGTTATGTGAAAAGAGGGTTATGAAGTTACATTGATGTTTGGGGCTATGCTAAGAGGGAAATTCTTTAGAAGAAACGGAGGATCCAACCAGAATACAGTCTGCTCATTGAACCCTCTTCCAATGATGATGATGGGACAATACTTACTACACTGCGAAGTGCAGTTTAGTTAATTATGTAGGGTATTCCAAGGATACCTCATCTATCCACTCCACCTCATAAACCTATGCCTTCACCCCCTCCACCTCCACTTCCACCATTCAACATGGAAAATGCGATGAAGATGCTCATTTTTAAGGGAACAAGGACTAAAGATCCATAGTAGTTTTGGTTTGTCACAGGAGTTGTTTGGATACCACACAGATTACGAATAATAATATTAAGAAATCGCAGTTGGTTACAGCTTTACAGGATCGTTCATTAACATGGTATAACAATTATTGCACTGATAACCCCAACGCGACATTGGAAGATACCCAACTAGCTTTGAGTACGAAGTTCAGTAACCCTAAGTCAGAGGCACATTCCATAATTGAATTTAAGGAAATCCAACAGAAGATAGATGGGACACCTTGGGACTTTGATCAGAGGTTGAAGTGCCTAATGAGGAAGGCTAAAATGATAATCTCAAATTCCCAGCATCGCGACTAGTTTATTGTATCACCTTTGTTGTATTTAAGAATACCTATGTCACAGTAGAATATAGCAACGCAGGCAGAAGCCTTGGAGATCGTGACGAGGCTGGATGCCTCGCTTATCCAAGATACGAACTTGGGAGTGCAATAGATTCATTCACAGCTATAAAGCCCGCACTTGGAGTTGCAAAGCTTGAAGAAGGGGAAGGAAGCTCGGTCGGAGGTGTGTGCTGAGATCTAGTGTCTGAAGCATAAGACCCCTGGACATGATAAGGACCATTGCCCAGTCTTTAAGAATTATATTATAGGTGGAGGGCCTATACCCTTGAAAAAATAAAATAATGATGAGATGAGCATGGGAGCTGCACTATCTATCAAGTTATAGGATATCATGTTACTGATAAGTGACATCTATTGCATAAGTTTTTACATACCCTTCAACAGCTGTTTTGAAATTTCTGTAAGTTTGTAGGATGCAATGAACACCATTGTAGGAGTTATGAGATGATGATGGATAAAACCGATACCTACATAATATAGGCAGTGAACCAACCTCAAGATCAAGGCACAAGAGCAATGTGCGTAGGATTCCAAGGCTGAGGATGAGGAAGAGGCACTAGACCAGGTCAAGGGCATGGGCAGGTAATCTGCTATAATTGTGGTGAAGCAGGGCACTTCACCCAAGATAGTACAAACCCAACATGTCCCTCTTGTTAGTATTGTCGATAGTTTAACCATGTCATAGAGGAATGTCCAGTCCTTATGGAAAAGATGCAAGAGAAGAAGGCACAGCCCCAAAATCCTACGCAGAACATTTAGATGATGAGGGTGGAGCCCCACGAAGAGGATCATAGTATAAATATTGTGTTAAGAAGTGGTATGAAAACTAATGTAGATAAAGGTAAGCAGCCTAAGGAGGACGGATGGGTGCACAAGGCTGCTGAGAAGGAGGTAGATTTTGATCTCAATTAAGCTAAGGAGACGTTCATGGAAGCTAAGAAGAACTTCGTTGAGGCCTCCACCTCAGGAAGACATGAGAAAACACCAGAGACTAGTGCAACACAAGAGGTAGATCCTTCAATAGTAGCTACTTTCTTGCAGACTTGTATGAAGTTATTGTGTGACCAGAAAGCAGTAGATAGATTGTAAGACTTAATAGATAAGTGTGCTAATAAGGAAAAGACTCATATTGAACAACGCAGAGTAGGAAAGATTGGAAAGCATAAAAACACAAATAGGTCACAAGATGAGGCTCACTGTGTAGATAGGTGATTATGAAATGGATTAGGTAATATTGGATCTGGGGTCTGATGCGAATGTCTTGCCAAAGCAGACAAGGGAAAGGATTGGGAGACATGCACTATAGTGGCCTCCTATTTAATTGTTCATGGAAAATCAGTAGTAGATTATTCCAATGGGATGCTTATATGGGGTAACGATGGACATTGAAGGGGCAAGTGTGTTATTTGACTTCGAGGTCATTGAAATAGTGGATGATAGTAAACCTTACCCCGCATTGCTAGGAATTGACTGGGCTATTGATATGATGGGTTAATCAACTTGAAGAAGCGGAAGATTTCATTTGAGAAGAAGTTTCTCAGGGTTATAGTGCCATGAAACCCTGTAGAAGGATCATGTTATACTGAACCTGTGCATGACTATGTCAAAAGTGATGATGATCCAGATCAGATATACAAGATAATAGAGCAAGATGAGGATTGGATCAATCCTACAACTGATGGATGAATTGTGTGGGACAAGGATAGCTCCTGTGCCTCAGATTCAGATGAAGAGCTTGAACACTAGAAGAATCAATGGCATGAAGTATCTATGCTCCACTACAATATGATGACCAAGTCGTTGAGGTGTGTTCCGACTGAGGTAAGAAATCTTTAGCATTATCATGGTTTGGCTGACGTGGAATTTTTTTTGGATGAATTTTAAAGGGAAGTACCAGAAGAGCATTGATTCCAGGCTTAGGAATTTGTGTTGCAAGCTACACCTTCCCGCCAGTGGGTACACACAAGGAGAGCTTTACAGGATGGAGAGAATACAGAAGAATGACGAAGTTAAGGTTTGGGTATGCTAATACTAGGATGATAGAAAAATACAGTGGGAAGGATGATCTGTGCAATAATTTGGCATGATGGACTAAGGCTTGGCGGATGGAACCACAACCAGAATGGGTGCACATATTCTGTCATACATTAGATACAATCCCAACGAATTGGTATCTGGAGACGGAGATTTGGCATGGAATGACTTAGTGGGAAATATTAAGGGAAATCTTTCTATTAACTTTTAGCTTCAAGGATGGGTTTGAGAGCATTGATGAGGCTCTACAAGAAATAAAAGAAGTTATATTCAGAATTTCGAAGGAACGAGTAGAGTAGACTCAACCAGATTGGAGTACATAGTTGTGCAATGCACTAGAATGTTATAATGTGACTGTTGCAGAAGGAGAGGATGATCCACAAAATATTACCATTCCAGTAACTAAAGGATAGCACGAGGTCAAAGGACTGAAGGTGGTGAACAAGAATATATTAGAGCCTCTAAAAACTCGACAAGTAAACATTGGATATGAAGAAGAACCTAAGTTCGCGAAGATAGGAGACTATTGGGATGAAGATATGGTTGATAAGGTAGATGATCTATTGCGCAAATACCAGTATTTGTTCCCAACGAAGTTTTCAGATTTGAAAGGGATTATCGGAGATTTAGGTGTTATGAAGATCACATTGAAACGAGATGTGAAGCCTGTTAAGTAGTGACCTTATCGACTGAACCCAAAATATAAGCAGAAGGTGCGCTAAGAACTAGATAAAATGTTGGAAGTTGTTATTATTGATCCGATAGAAGAATCAGATTAGGTAAACCCAATGGTGGTCCAAGAAAAGAAATAGAAGAGCAAGATCCGCATATGTGTAGATCTGCAGAAGTTGAACAATGCCTGGGTGCATGATCCATTTCCAAGATTGTTTACTGATGAATTATTAGAGAATGTTAGCAGAAAAGAGGCATATTCATTTACTGATTGATTTGTGGGCTATCATCAAATAAAGATCACACTGAAAGATCGAAGCAAAACAACCTTCACGATTGAGTGGGGTTGCTTTCTATATACAGTTATGCCATTTAGATTAAAGAATGTGCCTGTAATATTTTCGCGAGTAGTGATCACGACATTTGCGTTTATTCATAAATTCTTGGAGGTATATTTTGATGATTGGATTGTGTTTGGGTTGGTGAAGCGCCATGTTGCGAGTCTGCACCTAATGCTTTATACATGTCAAAGGTATTAGATTGCATTGAACCCAAAAAAATGTATATTCTATGTGTTTTTTGGGATTTGTATTGGCCTTGTTGTATGTAAGCAAGGATTGATGGTGGATCCTATGAAGATCCCCGTAATTGTGAACTTGGAAGCAACTACAAATGTGAAATAGTTGTGCGCGACATTGGGACACACTGGGTACTACAGGAATTCTATCGAGGCGTATGCGTAGATAACCACACCAATGGAGAAATTGTTAAAGAAAGATATGATGTTTTTCAAGGCTAAAGAATGCCAGTGCATTTTGGATGTCTTGAAGAAGAAAATGGTGAAAACACTTATTTTGGTGTTTCTGGACTGGAAAAAGGAGTTTCATGTGCATGTCGATGCCTCCTGCATTGCACTAAGAGTAGTATTAACACAAGAAGGTGAGGGAGAGGTTAACCATATGATAGCTTTCATGAGAAGAAAGTTATCCAAAGCTGAGAAGAATTACTCCACTACAGAGAGCGAAGGGCTAGTGATGGTCTATGTGCTACACAAGTTACGACTTTAGTTGTTGGGAAGACACTTTAAAATGTATATTGATCACTCCACATTGAAGTACCTAGTCAATAAGCCTGTCATGCAAGGGAAGATATGCCAATGATTACTATTATTCTAGGAGTATGACTTTGAAGTGATTGTGAAGCCTGGAAGGCTGAATGTAGGCCTGGACCATCTATCAAGGATTGAAATAGGTGAGGAACCAACTAGCTTGGAGGAAGGATTGTCAGATGCGTAGCTCTTTGCGGTTCACGTCGTGAACAATCATTTCTTCGATATTATAGACTTCTTAACAATGGGAATAACCCCGGAAGGTTATTCCACTGAACAGAAGGAGGAGTTAATAGTTCGCATTGCAGATATTTCATTGATTGTAGGTCATTTATATAATATGGGATCAAATGAGATATTAAGAAGGTACATTCCAGAATTTGAATGCACTAGTATCCTAACTGAAACCCATGGAGGAGTGGCCAGAGGTCACTATGCAAGGAAAGTGACTGCGTAGAAAATCTTGCACGCTAGGCTATGGTGGACAACATTACATAAGGATTCTAAGGCATACTAGAAGGCATTCAATGCCTGCCAAAGGATGGGGAAGCCTTCGTGGAGGGATGAATTAATTTAAATCCCCAAGTCTCATTACAGGTATTTGAGAAATGGGCCATTGGATTTATAAGTCCAATACAACCACCATGAAAGAAGACAAGCATGTAGTATATCATTACTACAACTAAGTATTTAACCAGGTGGGCAGAAGCATAGCCAGCGAAAGATTCTACATCAGCCACTATTGTGAATTTTCTATTCGAATATGTTTTAACAAGATTTGGTTGTCCTAAGATTTTGATGAGTGATAGGGGTACACATTTTTTGAATGAAACAACTAACGTGACGTTGGAATAATTTCAGGTGTACCATCAAAAGAGCATGCCCTATCACCCATAGGCGAATGGAATGATGGAAGATTTTAACAATATTTTGGAGCATGCATCGACAAAGGTATGTTACGGGTAGTGTAACGATTAGGACATTGGTGTACCTCCAGTGTTATGGGCTTATAGGATGACCTCCAAGAAGTTGATAAGCCAAACACCATTAAGGTTGGCTTATGGAATTGAAGTCATAATTCCTATGGAGTATATTATACCAATTTTACGTATTGTAGAATTGATAGAGATGGCAGACCATGAGACCTTGGAAGAATGGCTCACGCAGATCGTGGAGTTAGAAGAAGAACGCTTCCTTGTAGGATTTCACCAAAAAGTGCAAAAGGAACGTGAAAAGGCATGGCATGATCGGTATAGTAAGCTGCGCATGTTCAAGGTGGATGATTTGGTGTTGCTATATGACAACATGTTCATGAAGTTTCTAGGAAAGTTTCAAATGCATTGGTTGGTGCCATATGTTATTAAGGAGATCGCGGATGGTGGCACAATTCAACTCACAAAGCTAACTGGGGAACCATTCCTTGGAAAGGTGAATGGAAGTAGACTAAAGTTGTACACATGAGATCTTGCCCATGCGCAATGACTATATGGAAGAAGGGCAGTCTTAGTAATCCAGGAAGTTGCAAGGGATTGCAAGACTATAAACTACATTGCTCAACTAAGTGGAAAACATGGTAGGGAGGTTGCACCATGGATGACAGGCGTGCGACACGTGAAGTTGCGCTAGATGAGTTGTGCCATGGATGATGATGTCACATAGAGGGGTCCAAAAGTAGCCATTGTGGTTATTATTCATGATTTTATGGCCAAAAATCAGTTAGGAGGAATGGGTAGGCACTATTTATGGTGAACATCTTTGAAGATATGCCGCCAAAGATGCATTTATTATCATAACTTGGGGGGAAGGTCGGATTTGAATGCAAAAATTCCTATAAATTATGTGTGTTGGTCCACCGAAGAACACTTTTCATTATAAGAGTTGTTTGGGTTCTTTGTTGTTTGAATCTTATGAACTGTCAATTCTGTGAGGAGTTCATGATGCGCCCCTTGTTTGTAAACTACACCAAAGAAGCCCTAGATTTGGTCATAGAACAAATGACTGCTACAAACCCCGCAAAATCCATTGTTTTTTATGCGTCGGGCCTTGAGAGTTCAAGTATGGAAGAATCAACCATTGTTCCTACCATGCTGAGGTCGCCTAAGACAAAGAAATCTGTTGCCAAAGAAAATCAGAAGAAGCCGATGCCGGTGAGAGAGTCACCAAGGAAGAATCTAAAGGTATGACAAAAGGATAAAAAAGACAAACAGCCAGAGAAAGTGGTTGATTTGGAGGAAGAGGAATACCAAGGTGTGGAAGAATTGGATGTTGAGGAAGTTGAGCCTATATCACAGCTCCAACCATATATCCATCCACAGAAGGGAAAAACCAAAGTTATTAAAGACCCCGATTCTGGGAAATTCTTAGTTTCGAGCCCACTGTTGCCTAAACAAGTGAAATTTGAAGCCACATCATTAGCATGAACTCTCGTGCTGAAAATGGAGGATTGGGACCTCGCAAACCACAAGAGGTTCCCACATTTGGAGACCAACAAATATATGACAAAAGATATACAATGAAGGGACTTGGGTTATGCGACCGGAACCCATGAAATGGGTTAGAGGAGTTGAGTAGGCTTGGTTGCTGCAAATTCTCTGTGTGCCGCATTTTCTTAGATCGACTATCAACATGGTGTGTGTGTGCACTTGCACCTCGTGCTGGTGCACAATGGGTACCTATGGCTTGGGGAGCTCATCCCAATAACCAACATGTTAATCCATCATATAACAAAACTGCCTTACAAAGGAGCAGACCCTACCAAGGAATTCAGAGGGAAAAGTGAGGAAAAATAATTAGCAAATAAGATGAAGACCGAGTATGGACTCGTTAAGAATTCAGGCAGATATTCTATCCACTTTATTCAACACTAGGTGCTGCAGTTTGCCACCCAGATTCTTGAAGCCAAAATCCTATGGAAATGTCGCACGGACAAAGTTCCATCATCGGTAGTATGGCTAGCAACTCAGTACATCAAGGGTGTGCAATACAATTGGGCAAAATATCTATGCAAAGAGTTCCTCGTGAACTTCCAGGAAGATCAAGAAGAGAGAAAGTCATTTCATTATGCATGGCTTTTATTATCTATTGTTTTAGTTGCTTGGAGATTCCCATAGCCAGCTTCCTCCGCAGCGGGAAGATTTGCCCAAAGCAGTGAGGTTCGCTTCGTTGTGGACAAAAAAGGATTTGGAAATGACCAAGGAGTCAAATTTTCTGGATTCTGATGGAGATGGACCTTCACATGGTTATCAGTCAGAGGCCAAGGTTGTCCCCAACCTTTTTCAAGCAATTGATGACCTACACGGAGTTCAAGGCTAATTTCCATAGTGTTTCAATGAGAGTGTGGAAGGACCCAAAGCACCTATGGCACAAGCTGCCATACTTGGTCTATGAGATAGACATGCAGGAGATCATGGGGATTTGGGCATCAAAGTGGCGTGAACCCATGGAGATGGGTGTGGGTACAGGTAAAGGTGCAGAGAGCTCTTTTGTCCAGTCGACCACTGCGCAGAAGTGTAAGGACACCACTCATAAGGCCGTGCGATCTCTCTTTTAGTAGAAGAGGAAGTAAGTTTCTATTAAGGGAGCTGTGGAGGAAAAACGGGTAGAGAAAGGGTGCGCTATGAAAGAGAAGGCAAAGAAAGAATGTTGGGATACAGAAGAAATGTCAGCTTCATAGAACACAGATGAGCTGGATCCTTTAGAGCAGGAAGGTGGTAGTGGAGAGGAGCAGAGAACTCCTTTCACCTTGAAGAGGTGCAAGCAAGAGAAAACTGGTGGACAATGGAAAAAGCCTAAGTTTGATAAGAAGACACACATTGACCTGATGGTACCCACAGAAGGTGATCTAGATGAGATCAGTGACAAGGTTCGAGACACGACAACTAAGTTATTGCAATAGTTTGAGCAACAATATAGGCATATTCTCAGGAGCATCTAAAAGGATCTACGCAAGCTGCAGATCTAGACTAGAAGGATCCAGGCAGGCGTCGGGAAAGCGAGTGGGGTGCAAGCAAGTGGGGTGCAAGCGAGCCTAACACTAGGAAGTGGGATAGTCGCCGAGCTAGAGTGGAATCTAGACCTTAGAGTCATACCCTTACCTGAAGGGTCCGTTCACGTGGAGTCAAATGAGGATCATGATGTGCTCAGTAAAGAGAAAGAAATGGGAGTAAATTTAGCCGCGCTATAGCTCGAGACCCTTCATGCGCTACATCAAGGGGTTTTAGATGAGTTGTGGATCGAAGAGCAGTGCATTCTCATAGTCATTAGTGAGTTCAAGGTAAATAATGAAGAAAGTTTCGCGGAGAAAGCACAAGCACTAAAGGCAAAGGATGAGATGAAACAATGAAGGATGAACCTAGAGACAGAGATAGAGCAAGCCTGCAAAATAGTACTAGAATTGAACATCCTAGAGGATGCCAAAGCTTCAAAAAAAGTAAGGAAACTGGCTTCTATGGTACGCGAATCAAAGGATTAAGTTGGCAAGGTTACTTTTGACTTCCAAATGAAGATAGAAGAGCTAGAGTTGAAGTTTCAGCCAACGAATATGCCAGAGGTTCAGTAGAAACACGGAGCAGCAATCAAGGAGAATATGAACACATTGGATACCATAGTCAATGACTGTGCAATGATGTTTGACCAAGCAATGGAACTATGGAAAAATCTACAGGAGGACCTGAATTTGCAGAAGTTGAACACTGATGTCAGAGAAACACAATAGAAGTATGATGAGTTATGAGTGACTATGCCTATTTTAGTGCTAGCAAAATGCCTCGTGAAGTTATAGGAAGGGAAGCAACTGCAAGCAAAGATGAAAGAATTCCAAAGGAAAGAGGCCCTTCTAAAGGCCAGATTACAATTGTGGCTAGAGGAAGCTTGTCATATTACTCTTTCACTCCAGGAAAATCTCAAGGTGCTACAACAAACACAAAGGACAATGTGCCTAGCAGTAGAGGGCCCAACAATAGAAAAAATGGTAGAGGAAGTGCAGAAGGCTGTGGCGTAGAGCGTTGCTAAAGTTGTAGTATTACAGGTTGACTTGGGTGGTCTCTGTAGTAAGATTGAGGTGCCAACTGAGTGACTCGAGGGTGAGTCACAAACTTTGTGTTGCGGGCCTATTGAGATATGGTTCCTAGGGTCAGTTTTGGGGTTAGTTAACCCAATTTTTGTAAAAGTTTTTGTAAAGAATGTAAAGTATCCGCGAAATTGTGAAATTTGAATAATTTTTGCTGTTTTGGGCAGGTGCTAAGGCAGGAAGGCTATGCTTCCCGCACTTAGGCAAGAACAGGAAGGCTCCTGCAATTGAGTGCGCAGGAGGCCTTGGTATGTCCACAACTGAGTGCACAGACCACTGCAATTGAGTGTGCAGGGCAGAGAAGTCTATAATTTAAATGTTGGAACTGAATAAAGACTAATTTTGAAGAATTATCATGCATTTGAGTATTATTTTCAATTTTTCTTCTGTTTTATTATGTTACTCAATAATATATTTTCATGGAATAATGTATGAATGTTGCATGAAACTATTGAATCTATCCTATTTATGCATGTCTTAAGTAATTATCCATGTTGTGAAGTTAAGGGTTATTTATCTTATGATTTCTGATGAATTGGGTAGATCTGCGCGAAGGTAGATCTAGGTTTATTTATTGATGCGCGAAAGTGGATAACCTACTTGGTTAAGGTCCACAGAGACTGATTGTAGACCTTCGCAAAGGTCTAGAAGCCATTTTTCCAAGTTACAATAACGCGCCCTAGAAGGATACCGATCTGCACGAAGGAATATTTGAACTATCAGAGCTTAAGGACCACTTATCACATGTCCCTGGATGTAGAAACCTGGTTCTAGCATGCCCCAATACTACCTCGCGTGAGATTGCAAGTTGTTTCCGAAAGGGTCAATAGTTAGGGTTTTGTTGGTTGGTGCGAATAATTTTGAACCTGGGTTAGGCCCCTTAAGCCAACACTCCGTAATTCTCTAGTGATTCTACAACCCCAAACAGGATTGATGAAAACCAAACAGGAGCTTCTTCTTATCCTATAGTAAAAGGTGCCTTGATTTACAATTATTTTCAAGTCCACCTTCTATTTATCCTTTTCCCAATGCTATAGTTATGAAGAGGATGGATTTCAATATATTTTTATGGATTCACTTCTTCTAAGTTATTATTTTCATACATGAAATTAGCATAAGTGATTTTTTATTTAATTTTCACAACCATCATTTTTTCATTGTTTAGATTCATAGCTATACTAGAGTACAAATCCCTATGAATTTTAGTTTCTTGCCAAGATCATAGAGAGTCCTTAACATAAAAACAATGTCATGTATTAGAAGGATGATGATCATACTACCTAGGGTAGAATCGCCACAACCTTATTTCTCCAAAAAACCTTTAACTTGTCATTGTATATGCCAAAACGGGTAAGGAACAAAGGACAATATTTGCTTAATTCCTATATTACAATTGATTCTCTGAACCATCCCTCAATGTTTCTAAACTTAGTAATAAAGTTGTTGTATAGTCTTATCATAGTATATATCATCTTGAATTAAACTTTTATCTCTTCTAATATATTCAAAAGGTTAGTCATGAGTACTACGTCAAAAGTTTTTTAGAGTCAAGGAAACAACTTAGGATATTAGTTTTATTATTTTGACAATCATTTGTAATGATTCTGAGTATAAAATGTGGTCATAGTTGAATTATAGATCAAAATTTTTCTTTAGCCTTTTAACTCTTTTTATATCACTTTATGTCAATACATTGATCTTATTTCCCAAACTAATTTCATATAAGTTGGCTAAAAAGGGGTTAATTGTAATGATTGTATAATTAGAGGGATTGTTTCCACACTTAAAGATAAACATGATGAGGCCTTGATCCAACACTCTAGGAAATCCCCTAGTGACTATTAAATTGAAAAACTTGTGAATATAAAGAATAATGATAAACCCTTTGATTTCAATATTTTTTTTACTTTAACCTTATAAATGCATAAAATAAATAAAGATATAATTACCAAGATATATA
>APFE030201530.1:92842-104645 GCA_000404065.3 Pinus taeda
TAATTTTTAAATTCAAATATTATAAAACCTCACTTTGGTTTTTCATACCACCTATCATGTCAATATTAGTCAAGATGATTACTACAAAATAAATCTACTAGTTACAGATACTTTAATGGCTTCATTTGTTTAGATTTATAATATGCACAACCCATGACAATATCTTAGAAAAAGAGAGTAGACAGTTCATTAATTTATTATGCATGAATGAGATTTTGTAGTTACGGTAAACTCTAATTACATTGATAGGCATTCTATTATGAGTTTCTCCATAATGAAGTTGTAGAGATTAATCATCCTCCATATGTCCTCAACAGTTGTCATCATTTGTGTCTTACAAGTTTATAATCATCGTGTGTGTCTTCTAGGTGTTTATTCCATGTTTCCATCATGCTAGGGTTTGATCATTCTTGTTGTTCTGGTAAGGGATTTTGTGTCTTCTAGCATACAAATTGTATGAATACTAGGAGGCCTAAAGTCCTTTGAAGAAGCTAGAAAGTTCTACTGTGGAATGAACTTTGAGGTCACTCCATAGAATGTCTCTTCCCTTTGTTATGTAGCAGAATACCTAGATGTGACAGAGGAATACTCTTCTTGCAATCTGATCTCCAAGACTGAGGACTACTTACACAAATTTATATTCAAAAATTTCTCAACCTCTATAATGGTCTTGCAAGCCTACATAAACATGCTCCAAATGGTAGAAGAGATCAACATAATGAGGAGGTGGACATAGGGCTTAGCATCCATGGTCACAACTAAATTTTATTACAATTCTAAGCCTATGTTGGTGTGGGATTGGTAGGCCGAAAGGCTGACAGTGTTGAGAATAAATTTTTATCAGAGGGTCCTAGTGGCCATGAAAGATAAAGGATGCCATATCTGGTCCTAGGGTATGCTCTTAAGATTTATGCCTAAAAGTGTCTGCAAGTATTAGTGAAGAGGAGAAGCCATGATATAACAAGTAATGCCTCTAAAGTTTCAAAGGAGTAGAGGATTCTGCTAGAGACCATTATCAATCTACTAATCAATGAGAAAAACACCATGTCTATATCATTTCTCTGCAGTTTGTTTCATTCTTCTATCTATTTAGAGAGAAGGGAGGGTTGCAAGATGGATTTAGAATGAAATATTCCTTACCAATTGGAATAGGAAACAAAAAACGATCTACTTACAATATCTTCTATTAATAATGTTGGGGTCATCTCTAATCTGGATAGTATATTTAGAATTATTATGAGATTTCTGGAGGTGAGAAGTGAAGACGTTTTCCAAATAGGTTGGATGGTTATTTCTCCCCTTCCATCTCCAAGGTGTGTAGGACCATGGACGGGTACTTAACGGCCATAACTCCTACCACAAATTTTAGCATTGAGAATTTCATTGCTATGGTCAAATTGATGTTGAAAGTAGCCCAGTATCTAGATGATGGGTTGTACTAGGCAATCAAAATTTGCTTGAAGATAAGTCTTATACAACTCAGCCTATATGTGTTGCCTAATTAAATAAGTGTTCATTTTCATTTCAAATTGTTACCGATATTGTTTCTCCTAACATTCTATTCGTTATAACTAAAACAGTATAAAACAAACATACAATATCATTAAATATTATTTCATGTATAGACATCATTTATATTATTGTGATTTGTCTTACTGTGGATTTATAATTTTCATATGCATCTTACCTTGGATCTAAAATGCAGAGAAGATTAGAAAAATGGAAAACTCTAGATTTTCATAAATGTTGATGAATCTTTGTCATTTTACAATGCTTAAAGTAAAATATAACATCACATTATTAGTCTACTACTAATGCCCACCTCTAGGAAATATCCATATCCTCCACTTCATTGAATTTTTTAGACACAACCTACATTTCTCAGGGTGCCACGACTAATATTTTAATAATTTTATAGAATTTTTTAATAAGTGAGGATTGTAGAGCCTTCCCATGCACTCAAATGTACGTGAAATCATAGGTTCTAGATGAAAAAAATAAGAAAATTGCTTCCATAAGTAGGTTAATCAAGTAGGTTTGAGAGTTTTAGAGCCAATAATGGCCATCAAGCTCCACTGGGTATTCAACTTCTTATGTTTGATGCATGTGTTGCTAACAACTGCCTAGCTCACGACTAATGCAACTTTCATGTTGGAAATAAAGGGAACCCTTGAGGGTCAAGCCAATTGTGATAATGTGTTTCTTTCAACATGGATGACTTCAATGAAGGGGAATCCAATGGATAAAGGTGGACACCACACAAATCAAGTGTGGAACTTCACTACTAAGCAAAATTATCACTTTATACAAAGACCCATCTATTTTTTGCATGCACTATTGAACTCCCTATGCCTGGGTTCTCAGAACTTCGTCTTTGTAATAGATATTTCCCATCAAATATGTTGCATTCTCAGCTAGATAAAGTGTGCTCTTGTTTTTAAGATCATGTTTAGGCACTTATTTAAGTGATGTTGTTAATCTTATTTTTAGAAATTTGAGTTTATCAGATGTTATAACCCTTTTAAATTAATATCATCATGTTTCTCTGAAATACAATATGTAATGTGAAGAAACCTTAATAACTTAAAGAAATATTCAGTTGAACATTATCATGCAATTTGAAGTAAACCTTACTTATTTTCATACATATGTTGTCCCCATCTCCCAATGAAGTATGTGCCTGAACATTGACATTATTATCCTATGAAATTTTTGAAGCCTTGATATTTAATATTCTTGGACTAAGGGAAATTGAAACCCATTTTATTTCACTCCCTACCCATATGGATTCTTTCTTATATTCTCCCCATCCCTCCTTCACCAAATGGATTCTCGTCACTTTCTAGGGCTCGGGGAAATTGGAACCTATTAAAGAAAATGGCACAAGAAAACAAGAAAGAAAGAGGCATAAAGATGTCTGTCGAAGTAAAGAGAAAGATAGGTTGACAATGCTCGTTCATAAACTACACATGTAACGTCTCTTTGAGGAGCCAATGACGAAGTACACACCAATTATTGTAAATGAAGTTTATGTGTCATCCAAACCAAATGGTTGTTTGGATATATTACTTATTGATGTTCCCAAAACAAATCAAATCGTTGTTTTGTTTGAATTTTGGTAAGAATTTTGGTTCGGAGTGACATAAATTTAAGCATTTGGTTTGGAAGCATCCCAAGGATACTATTGGGATGTTTACACAAAAGAATTCAAAATTAATAAATATTCATTTTGATATTATTTATTTCTCCTAAAAATTTAAACGAAACAGTCATTTGAAATAAAATCACTTAAAATAACAAATATTACTTTTTATTGAGAATAATGTGTCTTTAAATAAAAGAGGATTTTGAAAAAAAATTAATATTTATTTATTTTCAAACCTATCAATCAAATTGAAATTTAGTTTGGGTTATTCTATTTTGCAATTATATAAAAATCTATAAAACATATTTTATTTGCAATTCAAATCACCTAGTGAGCTACAAAGTCAATAACATTCATTACATAAGTGTGATGCTCGCCTTCCTTACAATGTGTGCCATTTGAACTTGGCCAACTTCTTTGCTTGGAACCTGTTTCCACGCATAATAAATTCAATACTCTGCTAGTCATTACAATAGAAGGTTGAAAATAATGACAGATTATAGTACTTTTTGTACTTGACAAATTCATGATTTCCTAAAATATAGTCAAATCCTTACTGAAAAGTGCATGTTATCAAGTGGAAAGAAACATTGAACTTACAACATTACTATAGCCTCTACAATATGAGGGGTGAGAAAGTAGAAGTGCTTATAATTCAGCAGGAGCAACCTACAATGCCTTGTACCAAAACATGTTATCTTACGGTTGAATTTAAGAAGAATTTACATAATTATTTGCAAACGTTCTGCAAAGACAAATATAAACAATTTAATACTTCTCAAAGAGATGTAGGTCACACATGGTAACCGTTATATTTGATAAAATATCTCAATCTACCCACCACCAAGATGTATCCATCATCATCAATGTAACGAAGATGGCATGTTCATAGCCAACCATCCACACCTATAGTAGAAATAGTAGCTTCTAGATTGTTCAAATAACCTACAGAGAAATAAATGATGGGAACAAAATGTATAATAATGAACCTTCAAAAAAAGGATCAAACTATAAAAATTTAAGATGGCAAACAACATTGTTTCACTTATCAAAAACCTTGCAATAGAGTAAAATCAAATGTTGAAATTGTCTTATTTCACTCTTGAAAGATTTGGCTATTAAAAGAGAACAACAACTCACCACAATTCTTATTTTCAAGAATTTTTATATTCTAAAAGAAGTAATTATCTCAAGAGCATCAAGCTAAGTTCGAGTATATACGTTACCCGGAGTTGCGAAACAATAATCAAACAATAAATAAGGCTATACAGTTTTGTGAGAGATAGGAATTGAGGGTTTTGGGAATAAAAAACCTTAACAAACCACCCTCTTGGCATATATTATGAATACAAAATTAATGAATAAGTTCAAAACACCATGCTTGTTTTAGAATAATGGGTAGTTAAAGGAGTTGTATCTTTTCAAATTAGAGTTTTCTGAAGAAAATGATAATGCTAAAATTGATAATGCAGACTATCATTAAAATTGTTAATTTTACAATGACAAGTACCTAATTGAAAATTTAATCTCGAGTAGGTAGATGAGAATTTGGTCAATGTGTGATATTTAGTCATGATCTAGTTACTAATTTAAATTTTGTGGTACCACTTTAAAATCTCAGCCCTCTTCAAATCCATGAACTCTTGGTAAAATAAACTACTTAATTGAGTATTTATATAGAACAAGATTGTAAAAATTCCTTATAGATTCAAACTGCAGATTGTAATATGCTAAAACAATTGAACTTAATCTACTCTACTCATCAGCGAAACAATAAATGATCAATGAAATCATGAAGTATAAAAGAGAAATAATTCAATCACACATAACACAATAATTTTCTTGGGAAATTCTCAAATAAAAAAACCATGTTATCTGTATATTTCATTAATTAGTAAATATGAGAAGATTACAATGCTTTTCTCTAGCCCGAGCAATCTCTCCAGTATCTCAATCTATCTCACTACTTCAAAAACAAGCTCTAGCCAATACTTAGCCAAATCTGTTGCCTACCACAATCCTATTTCCTTGCGCAATTTCCTAGGGAAATAGTCCATATTTAATTGGGAAATTCTTCATCCATAAATGTAAATCTATGATTGGGGCTTCCTATGATTGCATGCACCACCTGTACAACTTCGATGATTATACAACCGATAGTACATTGTCCCTGAACTCTAATCTCAACTGGTTCTTTCTCTGATCTGTCATGCACGAGTTAATTATGAGTCAATCTTCAGTTTATTGGTTGAGCGGTTCTAGTTACACCCCACTAATGGATATCCCACGAATTCCTCCATCAGTTGGAACTATTTTAACTGAATTTAACTTAGTTAAACTGAATTTAACTTAGTTAAACTGAATTAAATAATTACAACTCAAAAGAACTCAACCTAGGCCCCTAAAATTTAGGAACCACTCTACATGACTCTAAATATACTCCAAACTCAAATTAACTGAGTCAACTAACTCAAATCAACTTAGTTAACTATTAAAATTTGCTATGAGAATTATAATCACAATTTAATTCCTAATTTAATTCAAGGACAAAATTAAATTAGGATTTTCTTGTTGCATTTTTAAACACTCCCTCTCAAAAAGAAAGGGATTATCTACTACCCTGATCTTGCCTATGTGAAACTCGAATTTGCATCTTGACAATGCCTTTGTCAAAATATATGCGTCTTGCTCCTCTATAGGAATTTATTCAAGCAACATTATTCTCCTCTACACACAATCTCGTAGATGGTGATACCGTATGTCAATATGCCTAGACCTGTTAGAGCCTAGATTGACCTCACGTTAAAGGGAGGTAATCCTAGGATAACCACAAACTAAGCTTAACTTGGTAGCTAACCTTACCAGGTCTGGAGAGTGATCTCTTCTTGACAATATCTCAGTCAAGATGACTGGATCAAATATGGATTTTAGGCTAGGTATAGTATCTCTAGGGTTTTTGATTGATTTTGTTTGGGTTTTTGTTGGATCAAATGGAGCAGGCAGTTTTGGGTCCGGGAAATCAAGTCAAGATGCAGGGTGTTCTATGGGGCGAGGTAGGTAGGTGTTTTGGCACTTGGTATTGAGTGAGATGAGAGGTCTAAGACTGGTGATGAGCTGAGGAGGGCATGAAAAGTTCATTTATCCTTCTCAAACAGTAGGAAACATCAAAAATTGAATGGTTTCCCAAGGCAGAGCACTGTAAACAATGTATTTTACCTATCTACCTTGATATCATTCAGCTAGAGGAAATGAAATAGATTGTGGCACATATAACACATGAGAAATACTAATAACAGAAGAAGAAACTATGAAAAAACACTTTACCACAAGTATCCCATAAAAATAGCTGCAAATCTTGGTTTATTTCCTTGCCAAACTATTGATAAGAGTGTACATTGTAGCTCAGAGCATCCAAGAGAGTCCAACCTTTACTAATGACAGAAAAATACATAATATAGAAATCAAACCACCTATGCTATCCATTAGGGGTCAAAACCAAGAGAAAAGGAGTTGTTACAACCATTTTCAAACAAGGAACAAGAATATAGGTAGTGGAACAGCTTGCCTCTATAAGCATGGAAACTGATCCATTGACCCCCAAACCACCTCAAATTGATGAATCTACCCTCTAAGATAATTTCACCATTACATTTACATACCAAGGCATTAATTACAATTATAAATTCATCCATGAATAGAGAAAAAGTCAACTTTCAATGAAAGTAGGCGAAAACTAGATTTTCTGGCAAACTAGCTCAATGCGCAGCACCACTGGAAAGGTGTGCACCGTTGCTTCAAACCCACTTTTGGAGGCCTTCCCCTTAGACAACCTGAGCCCACGATAGCTCATTGGAAAGGGCTTCCTATCTAGTTTCCCAAAAATCTTTAATTCTTGGATTTGGAGGTCATTTTCCCCTCCAAAGTGAACTATCCCAAGGATGCTTGTGTGTGTCCGAAAAGAGGCAGAGAGGTCATTTTGTGGTAGTTTTTTGACCTTTTGATGACCTAGTTTTTCTCCAAAATTGCCGAAATTTTTTTTGTTTGATGCCCTCATCATGTTGAATCCAAATATATAATACTTTCCTCCAAAACATGCTCCAGGGAAAATCACAATGCCAGTGGCGCTGCACATCTAGGGAAATTTCCTGTTTTCAAAATCTCAAAATTTGAAAAAGACAAAAATTCATCAAAACTTGCCCATATTTGGCATAGCACACCAAAATTAGTTGCTTTTATGGGCTATTGAGGCTTCAGCCAAAATTTTGAAATTATCTTTCTCCTTTTTGCTCTTTAATTCCTTCCTCAACCTAACCTTAAGCTTCCTCATCCTTATGTTGCAATTTTTTTTGTGGGTCATGTAGTGGTAGGCCATGTGGCGAAGCATCTTCTTGTCTCTATTGGTCTTCCATTCAGCCCCTCAAGGTGTATATTAACCCTCTCAAGCCATGTTTCCCTATCATTCTCAATTTCTTGATCAATTGAAGTCAACTTGACATTTTCCTCCTTAGCCTTTTGCCTATTTTCCTTTATCATTTGCAGCTCCATGAGAACTTGCTTGTCGCTCAATTGTTTGTTTTCTTGCTCTAAATATTTGACGATCCAATTAGCCCTCTCTAAGTTATATGACAAGGATTGTATCTCAGCCTCTTGTTCCTTTATGATCATGTCTTTGGCATTCTTTGGATCCTAAGTTTCCAAGTTAATGACATCAACTCTTTGATGAGTGAAGTGTTGTTGTGTCTCCTCATGATCAACAAGGTTAAAATATCTTTCTTGCTCATCACTAAGATCCTTATTTTTCATCATTTTCTTACCCTTACCTTTGTCCTTGCTTTGTTGCTCAACTTTTACCTATTTTGCTGAAGAAGAAGGCAAAGCCCCTTCCACACTTTATGGAGATAGCATTTGTATAGCTTGATGATGAAGGCGAGACCCCTTCCACACCTTGTGGAGATAATACTCACCTAGCAACTGCAAAACATTTCCTGGTACCCCTCTTGTATGTCACAAACACTGGCACTCCAAAAATTTCAATCTCTTTGACCTTTTCATGTCCTCAAGGTCCCCATTCTTCATGAGGCATTGATGAAAAGATTTGTGGGCCTTTGAACATTTCATGACAAATGAAAGTCTCCCATGGCATGTTGAGAAGATTCATCGGATGTAGAACAATGATTTTAATCAAAGAGTAATGGAAAATTCTATTCAACTACTAGGGGTATGGTTTCCTCTTTACAATATGTGCCATTTTCTCAATGTTTCTGAACATAAACTAAGGGATATTCATAATTCTTACTCTAGTGAAATGCATCAGTAGTCTAATGTGGTAGGCATACAACTAGGAGAACCTACCTTTACTAGTGAAGTACTTGATAATGATTTTCATCAATGGAGAAAACATGTCTTCCAAAAACTTGAAAGGGAATACTCTCTTCATTTTGTCTTTGTATCTAGCCTTGATGTAAGGCTCATAGTACTCCCTTTCAATATCTTGACTTTTGTTCCATTTTTCACCCACATTTTGGATACCTGTAGCCTCTGAGATGAGAGCTGGTGATATGGTGAATGTAATTCTGGCAAGGGTTACTTCATTATTGTACAAATGTGTCGCAAACAACCTTTCCAAATCATGATGAAATTTAACTCTTTCTATCATTTCACAAAAATCAAAGCATGACTAGTGTTTAAAGCAAGAAATGGCAAGTGGACAAGCTTGCAACTCCCTCAAACTAGTGGGCTCCTCTCTGATAATTCTTCCTCCTTTATGAGGCTTCCTTTTTTGTATGTTTCTCTCCCTGGAACTGTCACTAAGGGTGTCTTCTTCAAACTCATACTCATTGTCTCCTTCCATTGCTTTTTTGTGGCTGTGAACACTTGTGGACAATGATGAGGTAGGGTGGATGAATGAAATGAAGGTGAGTATGAAGAGATTTTTTAAGGATGAGTAGGGTCTTAGGGAGTGTGAATGGGATTTGAGGAGAGTGGGTAGGGTTTAGTGATGTGAACAGTTGTAGGGTTTGGGGAGAGTGTAAGTGGGAAAGTGAGGATGGGGAAAATGTATGAGGGGAAAGGGATTTAGGAAATAGGTAAATGGGAGTGGGGTTTGGTCTAGGGAATAATGACAAGGATAGGGTAAGTAAAACAATGGAGAGATGATGAGAACTACAGTTTCACCCTAGAGGCTAGGGTTTGAAATTTAAAAATGCTAAATACCAAGCTTAGCAATAAAAATGCTTGATCACAAGATATGATGATTGTACTTACTTGTTTAGAGGGAGAAACTGAGGATTTGAGGTGAAATGGCAACTTAGTGAAGTTTTTGGGTTTGGTTGGGCAGATGCGCAGCGCTTCACCTAGGTGCATAGTTCCCATTCAATTCTACACTGGGAACGACTGCCATGTGTGCAGCTCCGCCTCTAATGCGCAACGCCAGTCAGAACTTCTCCAAAAACACAGCAACTGCACTTCTTTTGCTCAATGACACTTAAAAATCACCTTTTAGCTCCTAAAATTCAACTCCAACAACAAAATGATTAATAGAGGGATGGTCTTTATATAGCTTTTCAACTTTTTTATTTTTTGATGTATAAAACCCACTTTCATAGTCTATTTGCTTTTTCAAATACTCTATTTTTGGATGCTTGATATTTTTTCTTGGATAGGTGAACTGATGCTCAAATTCTTTGACTTTTGCAATGGAAGGTACTTGGCAATATAATCGGGTGACCAAGAATAGCATGAAACTATTTATTACATATGAGAACAATAAAATTACATGAAATTTAAATATAATATACAAATGCCAGTTTTGAGGTGAGAACTTTATTAAGCTTACAAATTAAGAGATCAGAACTTTTCTGATCATTATTATCATCCTCATGTGTCTGCTAACCATTATTAACAACAATCACTGAATTTTGACCATGGTGAAAAACCCTAAGACCTAATGACACTGACACCTTATGCCATTGATGAAATGAACTGAAAATAAGCATGAATCATTGACTGAAAGTTATGAAAGCAGGTCGACAGATATATATCATGAGGGAAAAACTGAAATGAACCCTACCATCAATAGATTGATGACCTAATGGAATGCAACTCATCAGAATGGAACTCCTAGTTTGAAATGCAAAAGAGTAAATTTTGATCATTGATGGCATTGTGAAGACACTGACACTAACAGGACCAATCATGAAAAAACAGATTCTCAAAGAGTTTGGTATAACTCTTATTGTCATAGTAAATCACTATAGGATCCATTTTCTAATCAAAAAAACCAACAAGGATCTTACTCATCCAGATAGCCTCACAAGATGTGTTGAGATTGCAACAAGATGATGGAGCTTAGTGAAAAGAGTCGCCTTCACTAAGTGGGCCCGCAGGCTATTTTTGGCGCAAGTCTATTTTTAGACTATGTCTATTTTTAGACATATGGATCATGTCTATGGATTGTAGGTTGGTGTTTATGGATGATTGATCAAGTCAAGTTTGGAAAAATAGATGGACTTCTATTTTTGATGAAAGTGTGAGTGATCACAGTGTGAGTGATCAAGTCTATTTTTAGACTGGCTGTCAAAAATAGAAAAGTTAAATATTATTATCTCACAATAATATTTGGACTATAAACTTAATCTTATTCTCTTGGAGCACTTCAGTTTGAGCTACAGAGGTGGCACATGCAGCTGTCAGAAGGAAATACGCTTTTCTTATGAGTCAGTTGAGTTGTTGCATGCATGATTTCAGTTAGAACTCAATCAGTTGAGTTTGGTGGAGTTGATTGTGGAGTTGATGGAGTTGTGTTCAGTTTAGCTTTGTTAAACTGGTTGTATTTAGTCTAACTAGCAAATAGACTAGAGATGAGTTGGGTGAATTAGTTATTAATTAATTCACAAGTTATTAACTCATAATACAACTAATGAATACATCAGTTAACTCAGTTGCATGTCAGTGCATGTTCAGTTCAACAGGGACAGGTGGTAGAGAATCAGATTGTTATCAGTTGTGACTATAGTTGTGCACCAGATCTTGCACAATCAAGGGATTGAGTATGCCAATGAGTTTGCCCACGTATTTGCCCACATTTTAGCTTATGCTCACGTCCACAAAGCGTGAGTGACTATTTTGCAGGTGAAAAAACGAGTTTGGTGAGCCATTCTCATCAGTTCTTGAGCAGGTATTGAGCAGTGGAGGCAGGAAAGCAGTGAAGAGATTTGGAGATCAGATCTGAGCTGTATTGTGTGTAACAGAGGTGGAGATACTTGTGAGAAGTATTATGCTGTGTAATGTTACATGACTCAATCATTAATATACAGATAGTTGGGGTTTTTAGCGAGATGCTTTCCCCGGGATACATACTGTGTTAATGTGTGAATGCTCTTGATGTTTTATTGTTATTGATGCTGCTATATTGATGATCAACGTAGAGGAGCTTATGTATTGTGTATGTTTTCCGCAATAGTACATGATCAGGATAATCTCCATTGAATATGTGTTAAATTATTCAAAATTTCTACATGGTATCAGAGCTGTTGATCATCAGATCTACTATTCAGGAAGTGTTTACATTCTATTTCTCTAGGCAGAGCCTGTAATCGGGGCAGGTAGCCTCTGGATTCATCCTTCCTTTGGAAGGGGAAATATCCGGTCAAAGCCCAT
>APFE030201535.1:6093-84754 GCA_000404065.3 Pinus taeda
ATATATATATAGCAGACGCTTCCGTAGACGCTTCGCTTCCTAGATTTTTGGAAAATGACGCTTCGACGTCCCCGCTTCCGCTTCGCTCCTGCTTCGTGCAACATTGGTTGTAGCAGTCTTCACATTACAGTTTGATGGGTCTATTGTAGCAATTCCACTTAGTAATCAGGAATCAGGAAGGTACATCAAGCAAAGTAGCTAATATGATGTCAAGGATTTCTTTGAATGTTTCACTTAGCCTGCAAAATAGTTTGTTAGTACATATCAATTATATTGAACAATATCCTGCAAACACTGTTTTCAAAGATATTCATGAATCGCTAACTAATGATACACAGATGGAAGAAACAAAGTATCATGCTTATGATAGGTTGTTTAACCATCTTGGCAAGTTGTGCATACTGTAGATGGATGCAATAGTTCATAGGTTCAAAATGCGCCATGGTAAGCATCATCAGGGTCATCACTTTCAGTGTGGTGGTCGAATGTGGTCTTACATCAACAAGGCAAAGTGGATAAAGACCAGGAGAGTGAGGGAGCTCTACCCTCACCTGGTCTTTGCTTAAAATCAGACTTTCGTGGTCCAAAAGCTTTTAAGTGGAGAGGATTGATCTAGGAGGATCTTGTTAGTCCAATGTATCTGGAGAGTTCTGGTCGTCTTCAGCTTTGTCAACTTTGCTAGTGTTTTTCAGTTCTTTTGGTGTTGGTTTCATCATCAATTCTTCATGGTGGTAGGTGGTCCAAATTGATGTCATATTGTGACAAAGATGTTTTGTAATGGGTTTATTTATGGTGGAACTAAAGGCCTAAGTCTAAGTCTTAACTCATTGTAACCTATGCTAAGGACATGACCTAGCACTAAACCTATGGTACAAAACTATATTAGTAAACTTAATGCTAAACCTAAAAAATAAACCATTGGGAAAAACCCACTTTCAGATTTTATTACAAAACAAATACAAATGCAAAACATACCACACAGTCCCCAACCGCAGCAGCTAAGCCGTGTCGGAACTGAGGAGTTGAGGGCACGTGAGCAGTTGTGTTAACGTCGGGGTCAGAGATGTAGCGGAGTATTAACTGCAGTCCTAATCGCGGGCCCTAACCATGGCGGGACCGCGGTATGAGACCAGTTAACAAACCACAACAGTCATAGATTGCCGCGGAACTGCCCGGTTATACCGTTGGAGGTTGTGTTATGTGAATGGTGGAAAGCCGCCAGGTGTAACTGCATTTTCAGACGGAACCGTAGGGGTAAACAACGTAGGTGGCCGCCAAGGGTTAGACCACCTGGTCACATGCCAACGATCCACCCAATTCGTGCTGTTAGTTGATAGTTAATGGGTTCAGTGTTATCCTAAGGTCTATTTTGGGTTTTTGTTTTTGTTGTTTTTGGCATAAATATTATTCCATCACCATGTAACCTCCCTACGGTGTCAACTAATCACAAGACCGAGCTCTAAACCATTAATGTAACAACATACATGCCTATCTGAGCCTAAGAGGCCTCGAATGCACCTGCAAGGTTATAAATCCATCATTTTGCTCATGTAAAAACATTAGAGTGATTTTGAAGTCTTGTAAGCAGATGTTGAGCCAGAGAGGCAGTTATTGATTTGAGTGTATCTTGGCCGTTCGGAGGCGGAATTGGGAACCGAGACAGGGGTTGGAAAGCTATGAGAGAGAGCTTTCTATTGATAGAGACTAGAAGTGTCTGTGTGCACATTCAGTCTGGTTCATTTGCTGTGTAATTGACCTTCTTGGATTCAATCCTAATAAAGTAGACGCCCATCTTGAAAGCGGACCCGAAGACATAGTCCATAAGGGACGAACTCCATAATCAATGTTTGCTGCCTTTATCTTTGTTTTATTCTACAAATTCAAGCTTAATTATGTTTCTTAAGTTATTAATTTAGTCTTAAAACAACTGCTTTCCTTCAGTCTTCCACATTCAACTCTTAAGATTAACAATCAATTCACTGTTGGCAATTAATCAATTCTACTTCAGTTTTAGTTTATAATCGATTTCAGATCATTTAGACTTAGGCACCCATTAAAAATAATTAATTATTTTAATAAAACTGTCTCTAGATGGAATTACCCAAAACAATTTCTGGGTATTGGAGAATGCATGCGTCTGAGCGTCTTTGCAAAATTTGAGACTTAGAGCACATCCGATGCTACTAGAAATCAATGCTCCCTCTTAGTGAGGAATGTGCTCGAGCAATACAACCTGTTGAAGCATCACTCTGTTCTGTAACATCTCCTTCTGCGATGCTGATGTTTGACATCCTGTCCACCAACTACTGCGCAAATGCTGCATCTGTATTGTTGTTGACCCTGCTACTGTCAGCACTGCATCTGTACTACAACTCCCATCAATTTTGCATCCATGCTGCCCACTGCCAACTGCATCTGCACTGCAACCTTCTCCAACTACTGCTGCTACTGCATCAACAACGAAAAAGCATCACAAATTACTGAACTGGTGTTCAGTATGATGCATCTCGTTGCTGGAGTCTGACTGCTACTCGTCTCTACGCTGACCCTTTGAAGCCTCTGCGTTGCTGCTGACCTCTGCTCTATGCCATTTGCACTGCTGCCAACTCTGCTCTGCACTTCTCAGTCTCTAGCGCCACTAGCCACTGCTATTGTCACTCCGAAACTCCTCTGCACCAACTGACATTGGTCCATCTTGTTACTGCTGATTTGGGCTCTCGTAGCAAGGAATTGATCCGAGAGGTGGGCTCCTCAAGGATCTTCCCTGTTGTCGCATAAAGTGTCTAAGCACTATGGCAATGCTCAGAGTAAGGGTTGTCACTCTAATCCTTACTCTGTTTAGAATCTCTCCTAGGCAAGTCAAGCGGGGTAGTTCCTAAGGTGAATGGATGAGGGTAGCCTATGGAACACGAGCTCTAGGAGATTTTAATGATGAACAACTATATGAATTGTAAATGGATCTCGATTAACTCAGATGAATAGATTAAACGCTAATGTAACGACCACAAGATAGAATTGATTACAGACCAATGCCAATTTGAACAAGTCATCTAGAGAAAACTTATAAATGTGGCAAAGTGATGATCATGAACAATTAATATAAAAGCCCAAAACTGCAATATGCAAGAGATTCTAGATTTAAAATAATTTTCAATTAATAGTCCAACTCTAGAATTAATTAAATTTCTCCAACAGTCGATATGATTTAAAACATTTATCGCACTCGATAATAGAGAAATATCAAAAAATGCATTCAATCACCAAATAAGACTAAGGAACTTCAAATTTTAATTTTAATTATTCTTTAGGCAATAACTTCAATGTGATAAAGAAAGAAGTCGAACTGAATGAAAGGGTTAAAATTTCCAATTTTTAATGGGCCACAAGCCACATTAATTTTTTTTAATGTTCAAGCACAAATCCCTTCATTTATTTCATTCTTAATTCTCACGTCACCAAGAATTCAATTTTTTGTTTTTTTTCAATGTTATAGAATTTTTTATTTATTTATTTTTTTTTTGGAATTAATTTTATGATCTTTATAGATTTTGTTAGTATTTTTTTAGTGATTTTTTAATTTTGTCATATTCTAAATGGATTTTTTTAAATGAAAACAAAAATAAGAATTTTAAATCATAAATCAGAAGATGAAAAGTGAGAAAGTCAAACCAGATCACAAAATTAAAAAATAAAAGGCAAAACAGAGAATCACAAATGATGAAAAATAAAAGAAGGAAAGAAATTCGAATGTGTTAAAATCTAAACTAACCGTAACTATATACGAAGATATAAAAGTCGAATAAAAAAACAAAGAAAGGGTCACATGAAATCAGGTGAAATAAAACTAAACCTAGGTATTCATAAAAAGCAAATGAAATATAAAAAAAATATATATACCACTGATCCTAATTGTGAAAAACAAAGTAAACAAAAAAAATTGTAAGTGTTTGTTCGCTGTTGATGCAGGTCAGGGCTTGGAAGACCGCGGCAAGGTTTTTACGCAGAGGCAGTTGATGGACGGGACAACGAGGATGAGAATGCAGGTAGTAGAAGAGGATTGCAGATAGGTATGAGGGCTGAGGGAGCAGTGCAGCGAGAAAGGAGAAGGGTTCTGCAAGGAATGCGGTGTTTGTTTGCAGATTTGAAACCAGAAAGGCGCTGTGGTGGACAATGAAGAAGGCAAAACAAATGGCAGTGTTGAGGGAGGACGAGGAGTCTCGGGCTTGTAGTTGTGGGTTGACTGAGCGGAAAGCGATGGAGAGAGCCACGTGAAATGCTTGCAGGTTGGATGGGGAAGAACTAGACGGTAATGAGGAGGGTGGAGCTCGAAGGTTTAGGCCAACGGATCTGATGGATGTGGAGTTGTAGCAATGGACAACGGATCGAACCTGAAGAACAACAAGGAGAATGGAAAATTTTCGAAGGGTTTAAAAAAAACATAGGCAGACAAAGCTTTCCTTAAAAAAAATCGAAATTTCTTCAGCAAAACTGCAAAACAAAAACCTCAGGCAACAGACAAAATGGAAAATGGTGTCCCTATAAAACCCAAAAATTTCTAATTAAGATCTACCAGTGAAACCCTTAAAAAATTAAATTATTTCCAAATTTAAAAATCTTTTGAAAACCTTGGACTGCAAAATTTATCCCTGCAAAATTATGCAAATAAAACCCCAGAGATCTAGATCTTACCCTCCAGGGCCTAGATCTGGACTCTACACGGATTCTTTCCTCAGATTTGTAGCTGCAAGGCAACAAGAAACACCCAAACGATATATACAATGATAAAGCTCAAACCCCAGAAACTCAAGTCAGAAAACCAAAATAATTTACAGATATATGCACAAGAATGACAGATCTATCAAATCTGAGGAGTGTGAGACTAACTCCGCTCCCAGATCTGAGGAGTGCGAGTCCAACTCCACTCCCAGATCTGATAATCTAAGGCTTTCAACAACCAGATTCATCAATTTCGCACATAATTTATTTATTTATTTTTTTAATTTTAAATGAGGTTCTTAGCTCAAAACCCTTCATGGATCACCACTAAAATCTTATGATAAACCCAGGATCAAATCAAGCTGGGCTCTTCAGAAAACACGGATCGGGAGTTGGCTGGTCCAACTAAAAACTTCTCCGAATGCCCGATGATCTAAAAATCAAGATTTTCCCGCAAAACTCAATCCAACCATCAAAATATAGTGAGAAAATGATAATAAAATTAAGATAAATAGAGATACTTGCTATTATATTCAAAACTTAAATTACCATTTAAACCCCAACGACTGAGCAAGATATTTGTACTCAAATCACTCTTGACAAGCTATTATCAATGCCTTAAAAAAAATTACACATGAAAAACGACACATCTTACAGTATTTCTATGAAGAGTAACATCGACGAAGATTAACCCCAAAGTCTTTCTTTATTATCAAAAAAAAATTACACGGGAGCTTTTAGCTTAGCACACGACTCAAAGGTCGGATGTTAACTGTCAAATGACCTCCTATTTAAAGATAAATCTTCCAACGGCTAGTTTGAGTGATCCTCGTCAAAACAATCTCGACCGCTGATGAGGATTAAAATTTCTTTTAATCTCATCCGTCGAAATTTTAAATTATTGAGGAAATTCAAAATTTTCAATTAATTGCATCTTAATTAACTCAAAAATAAAAATTTTGAGTTAATTTTCTCAAAAATTTGACTTTGACTTAAACCCCAGGGACCAAAGGTTTAAAATTTAGCAAAATAATTAATTTACCTTAGTCCCGAGACCTTTTAAAATTTGAATTTTAAAGAACCGACGAATTTTGCCTTTAAAGAATTTAAATTTACTTAGGACCTAGAATTAATTAAATTTCTGGCTTAAGATTTTAAATAATTTTGGGCCAACAATTTTAATTAATTAACCTATGAGGGGATAAATTATTTTCCAACCCTCAAGGCACTTTACATCATGATTTTCACATTTTTTACATCTCAAGCGGGAAAACCCATTTGCAAAAGACCCTCATAGACTACCCAATTCTGCAACACAAATATAATCCAGCAGACCAAGCAATTTGTAATAAAATAACCTAAACAAATAGTTAGGATTATTCCCAAATCACTTTTACATAGAATCGATTTAGAACACTAGAACTCCCCTAAGATCCCAGTGACAAAATCCATTCCGGCTTTGGGGTAAGGTTGAAGGAAAACTCTATCGACCATTTGAGAATAGGTCAGTGAGGCAAAAAACCTCCCCGAATGTAGATCGTCACCAGAAAGGTAGGTTTACCTAGGTAATTACATATACGACACGGATCTGCTGAGATTATTTACATTATACACATGCAGAATGGGTTTACATTATAAGATGATGATCAAACTGATGATGATAGCAGGACGACATGAACACATCGATCAGGTGCTATCCCTTTTGCGGAAAAAGGGGGTGTACTGCTATGCATCGTTGACACGTTGTGGTCGACATTTGGCTCTACTTGGGGACATGTTGCTGCACTGAAGGAATGCGAGAATCCAAAATCTGCATCCACGCAACACAATATAACATAAGTAGTGCCCATCTAAAAAATCATCATATAACGTTAAGCACAAGAAAGATATAAGCTCTTCATTTATTAACTATCCTAATAACATGGAAAACATAAATCTAACTACAAAATGAAATACTGGAATAATAGGACATAAGGTTAGAAATACAATACAAAGATGCCCCATGGCATTAGATGCATTCAGTATAGTGCATACTGAGCATTTGCTTGCTTTCAGGCAAATCTGTCCGCTATTTCTCAGATGTGCCATGTCCAATCCTGCACACGATAGGATTTTTTCTTATCCAAA
Source organism: Pinus taeda (assembly GCA_000404065.3). Lineage (NCBI taxonomy): Eukaryota > Viridiplantae > Streptophyta > Pinopsida > Pinales > Pinaceae > Pinus > Pinus taeda. The sequence goes on from APFE030201535.1 coordinate 12,937, forward strand.
AATCAAGCTGCTCGCGGCCATCCGGATGCATCAAATTGCTTTCTCATTCTCTTTCTCTTGCGTTTTTTCTTTGTGGCAGGCTGTATCACTGATGATGTGGAACATTCTGTTTCAAAACTCTTAGATGAAGTATGTAGGATATGCATGACATGTCTTTCTCCATTCTGCATCTGATTCTTGTCAATTTCTGTTTTATCCGGGTCACCTTCAATTAGCCATTTTTCAATGGAACAAATGACCTTCTCATAATAAGATGGAACTTGCTGCAGCAGACAAGGAGGCTTATGATCTGTTGACTTTTCCTTGTTTCTTTCATGTTTTGACTGATGCTGAAATTTCTGTACATGTACTGTTATGGCCTCCATCTAGTTAGAGTGTTCAATCTTCATAGCACTGATTTCCTTGGCATGGTTTTCCTCCATGGTCAATAACTTATTTTGAAAACATATCTGACCAGCTTCCATATTTTTTATTACTTTGTCATTATCTGCTTTTATGGACATCATGCAATGTTGCATAGAGCTTATCTCTTTCTCATGATTTGCTTGTATGATAGCTAACTGATTATTATAATCGAATCTCATGATGGTCATTTCTTCATCCATAGTTGACAATTTGTTTTGAATCGAACTTATTTCTTCTTGATAACTTGTTTCCATGGCAGTCATGTGATTTGAATGATTAAATTCCATGATCGTCATATTTTCCTCTAGGGTTAATAACTTGCTTTTCATAGAATTAATTTCCCTGTCATGATTAGCTTTCATGGTTTCTATTTCCTTAGCATGCTGACTCTGCATGTTGGTCCTCCTATCCTCCATATTTGAGCACACTTTTCTACTATGGTGGCTACGTGATCGGAGTGTTTAATTTTCATGATTTCTATCTCCTCATCATGCTTTTCCAGTTGAGTGTACAAAGTTCTCATATCCTTGACGTAATGAGTTATAAATTTTTCTTGTTTAAACTCCATATTTTTTACCAGCCGTGTTTGACTAAACTGCATGTCTTTAACCAACCGCTTTAGTTCTTCTATAAGATGCATATCATTCTCCCTTTCATTGTCGACACTGATTTGATAACTTGTTCTTGCTTTTCCACTATCATGGATTCGTCCTACAACAGTACAAGTGGATGGTACATTTTGATATGGAGAATTGTCTTCAGTTGGATCCTTTACAAGATCACTTTCATCCTATTGCATAATCTTAGGGGCACAAGGCGAGCTACCTTGATCACCATATTTATCTGTAAAAGCATTGACGATGTCTTGTGAAGAAGCGAAAGAATCTTCAGGACAATTATGAAACCAATTCAAAGCATCACCCTCTAAAGAAAAGGCAAATAGACGCATTTTAACATCTTCATGTTTATATGGGGGAGAACTACAATATTTGATTATTGTATGAGCAACCCTGCATAGATGCTTTTTAACAACGACTGAATCACCACCCGAGAATAAAGACAATTTATGGATGGCCTCTTCCAGCATATCATGCAGAAAATCAGTAAAATGACACGGGTAAACAAATTATCCATGATGACTTGCTTAAAGGGATAAGGAGGGACCAAATGGATGCTAGAGTTCAAGAGATCCACAAGAAGCGAGCTTCTAGTAGAAATTCTTGAAGAAATGAAAGAATTGGAGTCGCCACTTGAACATGAATCTAGCTCTAGGATCCAAAAGGCAAAAACAACTGGATATAAGGGAGGGCTTCTTGTTTGAGAAATAATAAAAGAAAGAAGTGGAGTCGCCACCCAAACAAGAAACGAACCGAAATGTCCAGGTGCTAAAAGTGCAGATGAAATGATTAATGAGATGATGAAAAATGAAGCGATGAAAAGATCAAATGACGCTAAAAAATATTGTGCTGCTTGATAGGCTAATGAATGGCGGAAAAGATGAGATGATTAAAATGATGTCAAGGAAACCAAGGACAAAAATGAATGATAGAAAGATGAAAGATGAATGTCGTAAAGCCAAGGCCCAATAAATCGGTCCCCGACAACGGTGCCAAAAAATGTTGTCGTTGCTGGCTCAAATGAAAAGATGAGAAATGAGAAGAATGATGAGGAAATGTCATTGAAACGCTCAGAATAAAATATCCCCAACAACGATGCCAAAAAATGTTGTCGTTGCCGGCTAAAATGAATGATAGAAAGATGAAAGATGAATGTCGTAAAGCCAAGGCCCAATAAATCGGTCCCCGGCAACAGCGCCAAAAAATGTTGTCGTTGCTAGCTCAAATGAAAAGATGAGAAATGAGAAGAATGATGAGGAAATGTCGTTGAAACGTTGAGAATAAAATATCCCCAACAACGATGCCAAAAAAAGTTGTCGCACAAAGTGTATAGGCACCGCGACAATGCTCAGAGTAAGGGCTGTCACCCTAATCTTTACTCACTCTGTTTAGACTCTCTCCTAGGCAAGTCAAGGGGGGTAGTCCCTAAGGTGAATGGATAAGGGTAGCCTGTGGAACACGGGCTCTAGGAGATTTTAGTGAATGAATTGTAAATGAATCTCGATTAACTTAGATGAATAAATTAAACACTAATGTAATGACCACAAGATAGAGTTGATTACAAACCAGTGCCTTTAAATTGAACAAGTAATCGAGAGAAAACTTATAGATGTGGCAAAGTGACGATCATGAACAATTAATATAAATGCCCAAAATTGCAATATGCAAGAGATTCTAGATTTAAAATAATTTTCAATTAATGGCCGAGCTCTAGAATTAATTAACTTTCTCCAACAGTCAATATGATTTAAAACGTTTATCACACTCGACAATAGAGAAATATCAAAAAATGCATTCAATCACCAAATAACTCTAAGGAACCTCAAATTTTAATTTTAATTATTCCTTAGGCAATAACTTCAATGTGATAAATAAAGAAGTCGAACTGAATCAAAGGGTTAAAATTTCAAATTTTTAAAGGGCCACAAGGCACATTAAAATTTTTTAATGTTCAAGCACAGATCCCTTAATTTATTTCATTCTTAATTCTCACGTCAACAGATTTTTTTTTTTTTTTTTTAGATTTTAAAAATTTTTAAAATCTTATATATATATATTATATATATATATATATTATTAGGATTTTTAATGATTTTTAATGAATTTTTTAAATGAAAACAAAAAATAAAATTTTTAAATCATAAATGAAAAGATGAAAAGTGAGAAAGTCAAACCAAATCACAAAATTAAAAAAATAAAAGACAAAACAGAGAATCACAAATGATGAAAAATAAAAAAAAGGCAAGAAATTCAAATGTGTTAAAATCTAAACTAACCTTAACTATATACAAACATATAAAAGTTGAATAAAAAAACAAAAAAAGGGTCACATGTAATCAGGTGAAATAAAACTAAACCTAAGTATTCATAAAAATCAAATGAAATATAAAAAAAAAAGTATATACAACTAATCCTAATTGTGAAAAAAAAAGTAAACAAATGAAACTTTAAAAAAAGAATTAGAAGTGTTTATTTGTTGTTGATGCAGGTCAGAGCTTGGAAGATGGCGACAAGGTTTTTACGCCCAGGCAGCTGATGGATGGACAACGAGGAAGAGAATGTGGGTAGCAGAAGAGGATTGCAGATAGGTATGAGGGCCGAGGGAGCAGTGCAGCGAGAAAGGAGAAGGGTTCTGCAAGGAATGTAGCGTTTGTTTGCAGATTTGAAACTGGAAAGGAGCCGCGACGGATAGTGAAGAAGGCAAAGCAAATGGCAACGTTGAGGGAGGACGAGGAGGCTCGGGCTTGCAGCGGCGGTTTGACTGAGTAGAAAGCGATGGAGAGAGCCACGTGAAATGCTTGCAGGTTGGATGGGGAAGAGCTGGACGGTAGTGAGGAGGGTGGAGCTCGAAGGTTTAGGCCAGCGGATCTGATGAACATGGAGCTGTAGCAATGGACAACGGATTGAACCTGAAGAGCAACAAGGAGAATGGAAAATTTTCAAAGGTTTTAAAAAAAATGCAGGCAGACAAAGCTTTCCTTAAAAAAAATTTGAAATTTCTTTAGCAAAATTGCAAAACAAAAACCTCAGGCAGCGGACAAAATGGAAAATGGTGGTCGTATAAAACCCAAAAATTTCTGATTAAGATCTACCAGTGAAACCCTTATTTCCAGATTTAAAAATCTTTTGAAAACCTTGGACTACAAAATCTATCCCTGCAAAAGTATGCAAATAAAACCCTAGAGATCCACATCTTACCCTCTAGGGCTTAGATCTGGACTCTACACGGATTCTTTCCTCAGATATGTCGCTGCAAGACAACAAGAAACACCCAAAAGATATATACAATGATAAAACTAAAACCCCAGAAACCCAAGTCAGAAAACCAAAATAATTTACAGATCTATGCACAAGAATGACAGGTCTATCAGATCTGAGGAGTGTGAGTCCAACTCCGTTCCCAGATCTGATAATCTAAGGCTTTCAACAGCCAGATTCATCAATTTCGCACAAAAAAAATTAAAGTTTTTTAAATTTTAAATGAGGTGCTTAGCTCAAAACCCTTCATGCATCACCACTAAAATCTTATGATAAGCCCGGGATCAAATTACGCTGGGCTTTTCAGAAAACACGGATCGAGAGCTGGCTGGCTCAAAAAACTTCCTCGAATGCCCGATGATTTAGAAATCAAGTTTTTCTAGCAAAACTCAATCCAACCATCAAAATAGAGTGAGAAAATAATAATAAAATTAAGATAAATAGAGATACCTACTATTATATTCAAATCTTAAATTATCATTTAAACCCCAACGACTGAGCAAGATACCTGTGCTCAAATCACTCTTCAAAAGCTATTATCAATGGTTAAAAAAATTTACACGTGAAAAATGACACATCTTACAGTGTTTCCATGAAGAGTAACACTGACGAAGATTAACCCCAAAGTCTTTCTTTATTATCCAAAAAAATTACACAAGAGCTTTTAGCTTAGCACACGACTCAAACGTCGGATGGATCAACTGACAAATGACCTCCTATTTAAAGATAAGTCTTCCAACGGCTAGTTCGAGTGATCCTCGTCAAAGCAATCTCGACCATTGATGAGAATTAAAATTTCTTTTAATCTCATCCGTCGAAATTTTAAATTCGTGAGGAAATTCGAATTTTTCAATTAAATGCATTTTAATTAACTCAAAAATAAAAATTTTGAGTTAATTTCTTCAAAAATTTGACTTTGACTTAAACTCCAGAGACCAAAGACTCAAAATTTAGCAAAATAATTAATTTTCCTTTGTCTGGGACCTTTTAATATTTGAATTTTAAAGGACCGATGAATTTTGCCTTCGGAGAATTTAAATTTACCTAAGACCTAGAATTAATTAAATTTTTGGCTTAGGATTTTAATTAATTTTGGGCTAGAAAATTTAATTAATTAACCTATGAGGGGATAAATTATTTTCCAACCTTCAAAACACTTTAAATCATGATTTTCACATTTTTTACATCTCAAGGGGAAAAACTCATTTGCAAAAGACCCTCACAGACTACTCAATTTTGCGACACAAATATAATCTAGCAGACCAAGCAATTTGTAATAAAATAACCTAACCAAATAGTTAAGATTATTCCCAAATTATTTTTACATAGACTCGATCTAGAACACTAGGACTCCCCTAAGATCCCAGTGACAAAATCCATTCTGTCTTTGGGGTAAGGTTGAAGGAAAACTGTGCTGACCATCTGAAAATGGATTGGTGAGACAAAAAACCTCCCGGAATGTAGATCGTCACCAGAAAAGTAGGTTTACCTAGGTAATTACATACACGACACGGATCTGCTGAGACTATTTACATTATACACATGCAGAATGGGTTTACATTATAAGATGATAATCAAGCTGATGATGATAGCTAGACGACACGAACACATCGATCAGGCGCTATCCCTTTTGTGAAAAAAGGGGGTGTACTGCTATGGCTCGTTGACAGGTAGTGGTCAACACTGCCCATCTGCAGTCCTTTCGAACTACAACTCTAAATCACCCCACGTCCCTCCTGGAGGTATTTTAGCTATCATGGCAAACTCCTCCTCTTCGATCTTCACGGGTGCAGCCTTCGAATCATGCGTCTTATCTTTGTCCTTCTTTCTGAGAGGACACTGTGTTGCGTAGTGACCGAATTCACCACACTTGAAGCATTTAATCCTCGAAACATCCTTCTTCTTCTTCCGCTGCTCCTGCTGCCCCTTGGATGCGGGGGCTGCATTCTCTTCTTCCTCCTTGGGCTTCGACCCATTGCTGCTGCTTTCGTCAAGTTTACACTTGATCAAGTCTCTCCTTAGCTCCTCTTGCTTAAGAGCTGCCCACATTTCATCCCAGTTTGGCAAAGTCGCTTTGCCCAGGATACTTTGGACAAAGACTTGCCACTCCTCAGATATTAAATTTAGGGCTAGTCTTACGATCTCGGAACCTTGAGATGTTTACCCCACAACTACCAACTCATCTCAGGTCTCCTGAAGCTTAGAGAGGAATAGATCAATGTGTCCCCCTTCTGCATCTGCATAGATCTCATCACTTGCTCCAAGTACATCTTTCGTTGCTTGGAAGATCCTTGATACAACGTCGACAATGCATTCCACATCTCCTTGGTAGTGTTTCTACCAACGATGTGACAAACTATATGATCTTTCACTCCGTCGAGGATCATTCATTTTGTCTTTGCCATTTCTCCCTTGTACTTTTTGAGCGGATCTAGATTTGCGGGCTCAGCTACCATGCTGTCGACATAGACTTTGAGAAAATGTTCATCCAGAAGGCATGACATCCTTGCCTTCCAGATCACATAGTTGGATTCAACTCCAAATTATCCTAATCTCTCAGTCCACTGGCTGCCATCCTTGCCAAACGAAAAAGTCGAATAGCCTCCTCTCTCCTTTGTGCAACACTAGACTGGCCTACGCACTCCCTGCGGGAGCTTGTAGATGTGCCCCTCTCCGTTGCTGCTCAACAAGTCAGAATTCAGACTCCTTGGCTGGAAGTCCTCTGAGGAAGAATTCCCTCAACCATGTCTCTCTCTTCCGTCTGACATCTTTTTACCCAGCAACTGCTTGCAAAAAACTTCATCCCACCAGAAACCCCTCTTCGCTAAAGCTTTTGCTGCGTTGTGCCCTCTATCGCTGACAAATCTTGATTTGGAAATCCTACCTCTCGCTCGAATCACTCAGAGAGAGATTTACCACGAAAATCTTGCCCTCCTAGCTTGACTGCGCAAACCCTCTAGGGATTCGAATTGCTGCATCTGAAGGAATTTTGAACTCCCTTCCTCCTTCAGCGCTAGGATCTTCCGGCACTGCTCTCTTGTTTCACCTGCAGCTCTGATACCATGTGAAATTTGGATGCCCAATTTTCTACTGCAGCAACTGATTAGGTTTCTCCTACTTGCTAATTTATGAATAAGTTACTTACTGTTTCCTACAGTAAATATCGAAACTAATACACTCCAGTCTATACATTTAAATTATAAGCGGAAACAAGAATCTGAACATGAAAGAATTACAACACATCTACACAGTTATTTTTGGACAAATGCTCTTGGAAAAACCCAATGTAGGAAAACTGGTGCAACAACTCTAAGGGTTTTATTATTATGCAGTAGTAATTTCTGAATACAGTCTCTGGATGTCTTCCTGACAATCTAATTACAGAGAATGTAACTGACAGAGAGATTTGTAAGATTACCTCACACTATCATTGGAAGTCCTGGCTGATTCAACCCTTGAATGAAGAGCCCCTGGCTGCCTTTGCGTAGTGTCTGCGTCAGCGCAACGTCACAATGTCTAGGAATTACATCACTCTTCTTGGCTGATCGATTTGCCTCTGAGATTCTGACTTCTCGGCTTCCAGCTACAAAAATCGAACCCTCCAGCAAATTTCAGACTTCCTCAAGGCTTCTGCGTTGCCTCTGCGTCAGCCTCTCTAGCTCTGCGCTGCCTCTACCGGATCTCTCTCTCTTTTCCTTGCTGAGTATTCTCTGACTAGGAAAGATTTCCCTTTGGATACTATCTTTGCCCCTCTCTGCAAACAATCACTATCAAAAATCTCTCTGGAAGCTGCTCTGCTTCAAAAAATCGAACTTCTGATCTCCCCTCTGTGTTCTCCAAGTGCTCCTCAAGCCTCTTCTTATATCTTTTTGTTGGACAACCAACGGCCCAGATTAACTTCTAATCAGTGGCTTAGATCATTTTGGCTTTATCCTTGTCGTCAACCTCTCTAGCTCTGCGCTGCCTCTATCGGATCTCTCTCTCTTCCTTGCTGAGTATTCTCTGACCAGGAAAGATTTCCCTTCGGATACTATCTCTGCCCCTCTGCAAACGATCACTATCAAAAATCTTTCCGGAAGCTGCTCTACTTCAAAAAATCGAACTTCTGATCTCTCCTCTGTGTTCTCCAAGTGCCCCTCAAGCCTCTTCTTATATCTTTTTGTTGGACCACCAACGACCCAGATTAACTTCTAATCAGTGGCTTAGATCATTTTGGCTTGATCCTTGTCGTCTTCTAGAAGTTACACCCAAAGTTTAGATTAAGACACATTAATTATTTTAATTTCCTAAGTTTAGACTTAGGCACCCATTAAAAATAATTAATTATTATAATAAAATTGTCTCTAGGTGGACTTTCCCAAAATGATTTCTGGGTATTGGAGAATGGTTGTGTCTAAGCCTCCCTGCAAAATTTGAGACTTAGAGCACAGCTGATGCTACCAAAAATCAACATTTCACCCTTAGTACTCCAAAGCCACAAGATCTCTCCAAATTGATATGTGAAAATGATTATGCACGCTGAAAGAGTGAGCTCCAATCTCCCTTTTATCATCAGAATACCATGGGTCTCCCTTTTATAACTTTTTTTTTATAGCCTTTTTGACTAAATCAATGAGGCATTACACACTGAGTGCAAAGGGAGAATGGACTTGGCCAAGCAACCCCACAGGCAGGGTGCTCAGATACAGCTTCTGGAATTTCCGAGGCATAATCATATCTTTTTGACCAGGTTGTGCTATCCTTTCCATGGAGTATACAGTCAGGTTTCACCTCTTTACTGCCTTGTTTAGTGCTTTTATTATCTTGATTCTGAAAGATGTTTTGCCTAAACAGTTTTAGTTATTGTTATTATCTCAAGAAAGCAGTGCTACTAATAACAAAGTCGATTTTTTTTGGTTAAGGCCAACGGACAAGCAGAGAAGCTCCACCTGTGCTCTAAAAGATGTTAAATGATGCAAGGGTGTTGTTGTTTTTCTATGGAAAAGTATCATGTAATAAGACTGGCATATCTGGGCTTACAACAGGCTGATGTACTCAGAATCCTTCAAGTGTTGTGGGACCCCAGAACAAAGTTAAAGGTCCCGGATTATATGATTTTCACTGACACTGTAAAATATTTTTTCAGGACTGTAGTGTGTGTGTGTCTATATATATATATATATATATGTTCATTTACCAAAAAGTTTCACAGACTACAACCAAGGGATCATTAGATCTTTGAATGATGATGAAAAACATCTATGACAAGTTAATCAGGAGATAATATTCGTTGTAATTAGTTAAAGTATTTTGATAAATTATTATGCTTTTTGATTTTGGATGATTAATTACTGTTATTTATTTATTTATATGATTGAAGTTTTTTCTATATCGAGGGGGGGGGGAGTCCCCTATTTCAGCTACTGTGCTGTCCTTTGCTGTCACTGAAATTTGGGTTTTTTTATAGTCATTCACAAAACTTATGCCCTCTCTTCCCCAATCCCCTAACCACTATGAAACACAGATTTGAAGATGGATTCTTTTATCTGCAGAAATTAAATTTGTTGTAAACATAGATTTGTATATGGGCTGGTAGCAGCATAAGAATTCTGTTCTCCTTATTGACAAGGGCATTTTACGTAGGCATAAAATCTTATCTGTTCTTTGAAAGAACACAATGCTGAATCAACATGAAATATCCTCTTGACATGGAAGCCATTTTTGACTACAACTCTGGATTTTGCAGGATCTGTGCAAACACAATCATTTCTTGCAAATGAACTCTCCAAAATAGAGCACATGGATTGTGGTAAAGCTGCTGAAACTGATGGAGGCATCATACCTCCTCTTCTCCGAATGATATCAGAGAATAATCCAGAATCAATGTCTATTCCTCTTTCTGCTCTGCAACATTTTTCAAGAATGGAAGAAAATTGTGTTTACATTCTCGATGCAAATGCAGCTTCTCTTCTATTCCGGCTCACGTTTTTGGCATCATTGGAAATTGACTTAAGAGAGCATGCGGCTGAGATCCTGGCTAATTTAGCCAGAGCATCATCTAGAAGGGTAAAAATCCATCGTGAGCTGAGGACATTGGCTTCTGAAGAGAATATCAATAAAATTATAGAATCTTTAAGTTCGGCAAGGCCTTCTTTGAAAGTTCATCTTCTTCAGATACTTTTCAGCCTGGCCTCTAAGAGTTCAACTGTCATGTTTCGTGTGAGAAATGCACAAGTCATCCAAGTACTGCAAACACTTCTCTGTGATCAAAATTTTGATGTCCGTCTATTTGTGATGAAGATGCTCTCTTGTCTAGCAGAAGATGGGGGAGAATATGAACTTGCAAGAAATCTAAGAGAAAGCCACATCAAGGATTTGGTGGCCAGAATATCAAATGCAGATCAAGAAGAAGAGAGGGCTCTCTCTGTAGGTATCCTATGCTATCTTCCAAAAACTGATGGTCGGATTAACAATGCGCTTTTGGAAGCAGGTGCTTTGGATGCAATAGTTGATTTGCTTTCTTCAGGAGAACCAAGCAATTACAAAGTCAGAGAAGGCACCCTAATAGAGAATGCTCTTGGAGTGTTATTACATTTCACCAGTCCTTCAAATTTGAATCTTCAGACAAAAGTATTAGAACTTGGTATAATGCATTTGCTGGTTCGGTTTCTCTTAACAGGTTCCTCCCTTTCAAAGAAGAGGGTTGCAACTGCTCTAAGGGAAATTTCAGAAAATGCAATGAATACAGGCATCGTTATACAGCCTAAAAGTAGAATCCTTTGCTACGCTTGTAGTTGGTTGGCAAGTCCTGATCCTGAAGATATTTGTCCTGTACACAAGAGGATTTGTGACAAGGGAACATCATCATTTTGCTTGGTCAATGCTGGAGCAGTAGAACCTCTTGTGAAGACACTGCAAGAGAGAGAGTGGCAGGCGGATGAAGCTGCCTTAGATGCACTCAGTACTATTCTTCTGCATGATGACATCTGGGAAGCAGGGTTGATAGAAATTGAAAAGGCTAAAGGTGTAGAACCTATTGTGCAAATGCTCAAGTATGGCAGGTCCGAGGCTCAGGAGAAGGCCATGCTGGTCTTGAACAAGATTTTCCAAAAGTTAGAGTACAGAAACCTTTATGGAACAGCTGCACGGTTCCCATTGATAGATCTAATGCAGCAAGGAACAGTATCTACCAGGAGAAGGGCTGTAGCAATTTTACAGCTCTTAGGTGAGATGCCAAAAGATGGAGATTCTGGCTGCATGCATAGCCAGTGAAACAGGCTGGATTAGGTATTAATATCAATAAATTAAATCAGATCAGATTGGATACCATCAAGCCAAGCAAGTCATTGCTATTTATAGGCAGCACTTTCAATATATTTTGTCAGATCAGATTGGATTCCATCAAGCGAAGCCAATCATTTCTTATATGTAGATATCAATATCAATACATTTGGTTAGATCAGATTGGATTCCATACTGCGAAGTCAGTAGCCAATTGATTCTCTTCATATGTATATGTATGATCTGTTTGAACTTTGAAGAGCATTGTTTTATCTTGACAATGTCAGCAACTACACGTTGTCTCTCATCCTTCCCTCCATTTTATTTGGAGCTGGAGGTGGAATTAAGAGTCAAGACATGTGAAAATTTCTACTACTATACTCGTATATTTGTATGAGGTGAAGATTTTGATTCTCCCTATACAATTGATTAAAAACGCCTTGTGTGCTCCCTCTCCCTCCCAACCTTGCTACATGTTGTGTCTAAAAGCATACCCTCACCCCTTTTATACATGTAGGTGATGTGTTTAGTCTACCTCCAGATTCAACTAGAAAAATGAGTTAATGCAGGAGGGCATCCAAAACATACATTGTTATTGCATTTATATTTTGGCAACACATTGAGCAATCTCAACTTTACTTTTACCAAAAGTGAACCTTAATCCCTGTGAAACGAAAGCTTCTATATTGTAAGAAATTTTTGTTTTCTTATTACAGAGAATAAGTGTAGTGTTTTTTGGCCAAGCTTAAGCCTTTAAAGGTGGTTGATAAATAAGTGTATTTACAGTACAGCGTCATATAAAGTAGATGGAAGCGTATTAGGCAGCTTTTAAGAACATGTGGAAGATTGACCTATTTATAGGATTCAACTACTTTCCCCAGGTATAAAGTATGTTTTAATGCAAGTTGCTTTGGTTTGTCCGCATTAGGGGTGATTAAAAACTTGTTGAGTGATCAAGAATAGATTCATTCCCAAAGGAAATGAAATGCCAAAATTCTAAGTTCCTGGCTTGCATTTTGGGGAACAGAATGAAGACAAGAGAAGATTATAATATTATTACTGTCTAATAAATGATCACAATATGTAGATCAATGGGACTCAAGTGTAAGTACAATTTAGCTCTATTCGCATGAAGATGAAGGGAAGACTCACAATATGGAAGTTGACAACTATGGAGGAGAGCTTAGTCAACTATTTAATGTGATTCTAGAGTAAGTTGGAGTTGGCATTAATTAACTCAATGGTAGCAAGGCTAGGATTGAGATTGGAAGATGATGGAATCTCTAAGAACATGTGGAGGAGAATATGAAAATGTTTAGACTCGAGATGCTTTGATGCCTTTGATTGTAAGCTTTGGAAAGGTATTTAGTTTTCAGTTATGATTCATTCTTGACTGACTGGAGTCTAGAATTCGGAAGCTTGTTGCAAAGAATAGTGATATTGACGGATTCTTGAGACTTATTTGGGACTTTTAAAGTTTATACTTGTTTGCAATGGCATTATAGTTGAACCTAAAGTAGTTGTTTCCCTAACTAGAGGAATTCGATATGAACAAATGCTAGGGGCTTTCATGGGTAAACTTAGTAGCTTTGAAGTTGAAGGGTTTTTTGCTTTCTGTTTATATATCATGCCTACAAGGCATAAAACTAATTCATGATGCTTTCTATAATCATTGGCTTATCACAAAATTGGAAATTAAACGTTTTCTTGTTTTCATTAGACCATCATTCCCAAGAACTTCTCTTTAACTAGCTAACTAGATTGGTGAAGGTAAGTGGCATTGTATTGTTTTATTCCTTAGTAATATAAATTTGATATTCATGGAAAGTATAAATATAGCCTCAGGATCGTTGCCAAAGTTTCTACAGAAGTAATTGTGCAAAGCTAAACTTTACAGAAACTAGAACTTTAAATGGCATAGAGTCAATTTGTAACCAAAAGTTTCAAAGTCTTTTCAAGAACTAACTCATACTCAACTATGTGTGATCTCTCAGGTGAATTAACCTTTCCATCTTAAATTTTCACTCCATTTTTCATTACACATTTTTTTTATAGTAGTATAATATCCTTCTATATTTAAAATTTTCATAAATGTTAAAGTGGACATAATAACAATTCTTTTTGACATTGCAGCTTTATTTTGAAGGACATAAATGAAGAGAACATGTTTGGTTGGCAAGGATATGATTGAACAAACATATCTTCTTAATATAAGATTGGAATATATGACTTATGGTCTCCTTGTTAGTGACTTTTTTTTCGATGACCTTCTTGTTGACAACTTCTCTATCGACAACACCTTGTTGAGAAACACAAGATAGAAAAAGGATGAAACATAGCTTGTTATTTTTTGTGGCATTGGATGTGTACTAACCACAAAATTTGGCGAAGAGACTAAAATGCATGAGATCTCCAAAACCCAGAAATAGTTTTTAGAAATTCCGCCTAGAAATGACTTAATTAGATTATTAACCAATTTTTAAATATTTCGTAAGTCTAAACTTAGAGAATATAGTTAGTTAATCAATATTAATTAAGTCGAGGCGAGAATCATTTAGAAACTCACGTGGATCGATCCAAAGATGATCCTAGCCATTGATTAAGTTTTAATCTTGGTCGTTGGTGCTCCAACAGAAAATTATAAGAGGAGATCGATGTAGTGATGGAGAAATCACGAGAGACGTTTGAGCAGTTCGATTTCTTGACAGATCGATTTCCTGAGTAGCAACACTTAGTTGCTAGAGAGAGCCAGAGATTGAAGCAGTGAGTGAGGGGCAGTGACAATGATCCAGAGGAAGTTTTTCAGGTCCGGAGAGGTAGTAGCAAGAGGGCCGAGTTATCCTAGTGAGGCAGTGTAGAGCACTGCGCAATAGCTTCAGAGCGAGTAGTTCGATTAGCTAGAGAGAAAATCATTCTCAGTTCTAGAGGTCAGGCAGAGGTTCCAAGAGGCCAGAGAGATGATTTCCTCGGCAGCGGGAGGCAGAACGACTTCATCAGAGACTGGTTGGAGGCTTGACGTCAAGCAGACTGCGCAGAGGCTGACGCAGAGGGTCATAGGGTCAAGTTTCTGAACGTAGGTTGTGCCGGGATTGCTGGTGGAGGAAGGGTAAATTCCCTTCAATAATTTTGCCAAGAATTTTTTGCTGTGGATTTCCAGTTTTACGCATCCAGGTTGTACTCAGATTTTCACCATTGCATAATAATTAAAACCCTCACTGCTGCACTGGTTTTCCAAGTTTGGATTTCCCTGTCTAAAAATAATTGTCTCATATTTTATATGTGTGCTAGCATTTCTCAGCTTCCAGAGTTTTATTTTTTCGTGGTATTTTATTTGTGAAGGTTGCAGTGTGATTTATTCAGTATTTGTTGTAGCAAATAACAAATAAATTGTTAAATAAAATTAACAACTAGGAGAATAATTTCCAGTTGTTGGAATAAGATTCTAGTGTAGGAATTTTCACATAGCCAACACAACCCAAATTCAACCATAAAGCTAAGCATGAACTAACACAAGAGAGTGCAACATTTGATAAATGCTCTTAGCAAAAACACTTTATTAGGAATGAAAGAGAATCACATAATGGGTAAATTAGAAAGAAGAGTTTGATTTATATGCATAACTCAAGTCTTAGGGTGCTTTCCCTAAGACAAGTTATGAGCCTACATGTACAAAGTTAGGTTAAGTGAAACTTAGAAATATAATAATGATTACAATATAAGGTCCGTTATAGCAAAAAATGAAGTTTGCACCAATGTCAACATGCCTTGTTACTTTGGGCATATGGCCATGAAGAAAAATGATGAGTATAGATAGTGGGTGCATATATACCCAACTCAAAATAAGGTTGTTTGTTGTTCAAATACAATTGAAAATGGGTGTATAGATATCCAACTAGATATAAGCTTGGTCATGGCCAAAATATAAACAAGATTGGGTGAATAGATGCCCAACTCAATATAAGGTTGGTTGTGATTGAAATAAAAATGAGTGGGTGTATAAATCCATAATCAACATAAGGGTGATTATGGACAAAATACAAATGAGTGGATGTGTACATATCCAACTATTTATAAGGTTGGTTGCAAACAAAATATAAATGGGTGTAGATGTATCGATATCCAACTCAATATAAGGTCAACCAAGACTAAAAATGAAGATTGCACACTTGTTTTCAACATCTTTTTGTGTCTAAATAAGGGGCCACAATAAGAAGAAATTACATTACAAGATGCTACATTGAGATGATATTGCATATTACCACAACCCCCCCACCAAAAAAAATGTTGTATATCCCACACCAATAGAGAATGAAGGTGACCTTTGGCATAAGTGTAAAAGAAGTGATTCAGATGAGTCACTATAAGGTCCTCATCATCAAAATCAATGTGCCTTTTCACTTTAAGAGTATCAAATACATCATAATTTGAAGGAGAGATATCCACTTAAAAACATAGACAATCATTTATAGGCTAATCATTTGTAAGTGGCGGAAAAGATCTTAGTGGATCGTGAGTAAAAAATTCATTATAGAAGGTAAGGAAGTACATCTTTCACATAAGAGAATGAGTGGTCATATGTCGAAAAATGTCACTATGAACCAACTCAAGAGCTAAAGCATGCCTCACATCACAATAATCTATGTAAACCACTTTAAAACCATGATCAATTCCATTTATAACCCATTGATAATCAAAGAGGAAGGGCTATATGTTGATTGTATAATTAGATATAGATTATAAGATGAGTACATTAGGTTCAACAGTAGCACACAATGGTCTCTTTAAAGTCGTCAAAGGTTTTCCTTTATAGGCCCAATAAAGTGACAAGGATACCAACTTCAAGAAATACTCTTGTAATGCACTACCTTTTACTACATAAAAAATGAAGGAAGAGAGTGATGGCCCTGAAGGAGGGTTTAAACCCTGGAGAGAAATGATAGCCTTTAAGGAGGGTTTAAACCTTGGAAAGAAATGATAGCCTTGAAGGAAGGTTTAAACCCTAGGAAACCTTAGAAGAAAATGATAGCCTTGAAGGAGGGTTTAAGCCCTAAGAGACCCTAGCAAAAATACATTAGTCCTAAAGGATGGTATAAACCTTGGAAAAAACACTATAGCAATTGCATTAGCCTTGGAGGACAATTTACCCTCGAAAACCCTAGAAAACATGCACTAGTCTTTAAGGAGGTTTAAACTTAGGAAAAAACATTATAAACATTACACTACCCTTGAAGGAGGGTTTAATCCCTAGAAAAATGCACTATCCTTGAAGAAGGGTTTCAACACTAGAAAAACCTAGAAACAATGTTCTAGCCTTGAAGGAGAGTTAAAGCCCTCTAAAAAATATGTTGGAGGGTTTGAACCCTAGGAAAAACCTAGAAAAAAAGATGATCCAAAAACGATTGTTTCATAGTGGCATAGAAGTTGCAAGAAATGCCACTAGTGAAAAATATTTGGGTTAGTTGAATTCAATAAGTGAAATTCACATGTGCTCTAATACCATGTTGAAATCAAGAAATAATGAGAATCAAATAAAGATAACAAAATCCAAATTCTACAATAGAGATGAGCATAAATCAACACGAGAGCATAACCCTTGCAATTTGCCCTTAGTTAAAACATTTTATTAAGAATGAAAGAGAATTGCATATGATGAATTATAAACAAGCCTAGATCCATATTAACTCCAGATCTATCAAGCACTAAGAGGGATCAAATCTCTGGAAGGGAAAACCTCTTTTAAAGTCCAAAACTTGAGGAAAGGTTTGCACCTCAAGAGATTTGATCCCTCTTAGTGCTTGATAGATCTAGGGTTAAGATGGATTTAAGTTGGTTTCAATCATGGGTGTGACATAACTTTGTATATGATCAACATTATGTATATGTCTAGGATTAATCTGATAATTAATTTGCAATTTACTCACTTTCCTTGCTTGGTTGAAAAAACAGAGAGTATTATAGAGAAGGATCAATGTCAATATATCTTCTTTAGTTTTTATTTTTTTAGTATAGTCACAATTTGTAGATGATCAAACTTATGGATATGTTTGAGATGAATCTAATCATTTTGAATTTACTAAACTTCCTTAGTTTGTTAAAAACATGGAGAGTATTAATCATAAGTATATTTCAAGAGCTACATGAAGAATAGGTTGAATAGAAACAAAGTAACAATGTTGAATCAATGCATGTACACTGAAATCAATGCATTGATTTCATTCTGCATGGAAATTTCAATGTTATTCAATTTGTATTTCATTGTCTATTTGGAATATATGTCAATTTCTATTTTTATATCAATTTCTAACATATTGATTTCAATGTGCATTGATCAATAAATGATAAAAAAATGTATAATGAAATCAATGAACAAAATTGAAATGAATGCATTTTTCTTTCTTTATTTTCATGGGGGTGTGGGAGTTGGGGGGCAGTGAAGTTAAAAATTCATTGGTCATTCAAAATAATTGTCCATATATGATATTATGAACATACCTTGGTCTGACACTTGAGAAATTAGACCATTGGCAATGTCTTAGTCCTTTAGCTAGTATAGTTAGAAGATAGAATAAAAATGGAAATAAGTAGAGAGGCTAGACCAAAAATAGATGGCCTGAAGCCTAAAAACCCGAGTTTGCTGAAAAACCAAGTAAAAACTATAACTACAATAAAACCAAAAATTCATGGAGATTGTGTAGAATCAAAAGGATCCACCTCTATGGGCTCCTTTCCCTACCAAAGTGGACTGCTCGAATCCAGTGGAATGCATAGGTGGGCCTCTAGCCTATGCAATCTGCCATTGATATCTTTCATTTGGAGTAGCATCTCGTCCATCATCAACAATGTTTCACCCTTGGCATTGTTTTTGTCTAATAACACCCTTCCAAGAAAGGATTTCATGTGCCAATATAATTCAATAGTATTGAGATATTGATTTTTCCGTCCGCATGTGTTTCCCGTGTTTGGGATCTAAGAAGTGACCCCAACAATAATTTCAGCTTAAGAGGCACCCCTCTACCCTGCTATGTCTACTCAACTTCACTCCTCAAATTGGAATCGAGTCTGTTCCTGAAAGTGTATAGAAGAGAACTTTCCTTTGAAATAGGCCCTTGACCCTCTTCACGAAGTATAATATGCAACCCACTATTGACTTATGGCTCTCTAATGTGTCATGGTTGAGGATTAACTATGAAATGACATATGGAAGCACAACAAACCTACCCAGGGAAAGCATTGAACGACGAAGGGAAAGGAGGGTGACCTAGTAGTTGCAATAACCGAACTTGAAATGAAGGTGAGAGAGCACAATAAAAAAATTAAAGAGAAACTAACTGAAGAACCCAAGGAAGAGTTAGAACCAACACCTTCCCTCCACACATCGATTAATTTCCATTATCCCATAGTATGTGGAAGGGTGCAGGGGACGAAAATATAGTGATAGCAGTCAAAACCAAAGAGAGGCCACTAAGGAAACTACTCTAAAAGAACATAATGTCGCAGAATCACACAGAGAAACTAGACAAATACTGCTTATCCCAATATGGTAGATGAGACTAGAGATAGTTCCCCTTTATGGTATCTTGCAACCATAAATCTAACAAATTCATTGAAACATGTAGTAGTCTCACATGATGCTTAGGTGCACAATTAGGGTGGTGACCATATCATGGCAAAAAAGAACAATCGCTAGAAATCATGTCTGAGTTTGGACTAAGAGTCTCAAGACTTTAATCGTGGGAGGGATGACATGGCGTGTCTCCTCTCATAATTGCATGGTGGGACAGTGTCCACGCTGACTTCCCACCTATTCTTTCCTATCTCAACCATTCAGGGGATGAATGCATTGATTTTAGTTTACCCGTAGATTTCTATTTCAATTTCTTTGTCAATTTTTATTCCAAATTTTATGTCAATTTTAATTTTAATTTTTTTTTTCAATTTCAATTTTTATATAATACCAATTTCTATTTATATTTCAATTTATATTGGCCCTGTCTTCCTATCTATTGTTTCCTATCTCACCCATTCAGGGATGAATGCATTTATTTTAGTTTACACAGGTTTCTATTTCAATTTCCGTCAATTTTTATTCCAAATTTTATGTCAATTTTAATTTCATTTTTTTTCAATTTCAATTTTTATATGTATTTCTATTTAATATCAATATCAATTTAAATTTTTATTACAATTTCTATTCAATTATTAACATGTTGATTTCAATATGCTTTGATCAACAAATGATAAAAAAATACACTAAAATCAATGCATCAAGGCATGCATATCAATGCATTGATTTTAGTTTACATGCCATTTTCTATTTCATTTTCTACGTTGATCTTTATTAAATTT
Organism: Pinus taeda; assembly: GCA_000404065.3. Classification (NCBI taxonomy): domain Eukaryota; kingdom Viridiplantae; phylum Streptophyta; class Pinopsida; order Pinales; family Pinaceae; genus Pinus; species Pinus taeda. Next base: position 32,823 of record APFE030201535.1, read on the forward strand.
ATAGCACAATTTCAGTTTGCCTTGATCGATAAAAAAATGCATGCTAAAATCAATGCATTCTCACTGAAATTAATGTGTTGATTTTAGTGCATGTGATTGATTCAAGAAAAGATATATATATTCTAAAATATTTTATTTATTTGATTTTTCAAAAAGAAAAATTAAAATTTCAATTTTTTGAATACTTTATATATCTATCCATTTATCTATATTGTTCTTATATACAGAGAGACACACACATGATTGAATGATTTCATAATTAATTGATGATATTTTTTCTAAATATTCAATAAATTTATTATTGTGAAATTTAAAGATTTGTATCCTTTATCCTTACACCCTTAAACATGGAGATATGTAAATTAAAAATCGGGTTTAAATGCATGTTAACAAATAGATTTATGCATATCTGATAGTTTAAAGCACTATTACCCAAAACATTGGAAAATTGATGGATATTTCACCTCAATTTTGTCTATAAAATGTGCCTAGATCAATTTTTGAGATGTTAGAATGGATTAGAAATTAATGGTTAACCTTGGATACAAACACACCACTAAATTACCAACAACCTATAATTAATATTTTGTATTGACCTACTATTAAATTAAATGTATGTCAAGCATTTATTGATAACTTAATAAAATAATCTATGATAAATTAACATCAAATTTTCATACTAAATCCATAATTACGGTAATCAATGGAATAGATTGCATTGAAAAGAACCAACAATACATAAGTAATATCATATAAATAGCAATAATTGTTGTTTGTGGTCATGAAAATATGTGAGATATACATTACTATTAATTATGAATTGTTGGTTATTCTGATAGATAATAATTGCAAGAAATTGATATTAATTTGTTGTAGTGGCTGCAACATCCTCCAATATTTTGGCTTGCATCCAAATTTCGGAGCCTTTCTTTCTTTTTCCTTTGATGGTTGCAAACACTCGAGCTCACCCCATGAGCTCTTGTGAAGTCTTTTCACCTTTTTGCTTGTTTGACCAGCAGTTGTCTTTCGGCATGTTGATTGCTTTGTCATACTTGCGATCTAATTATGTTGAGTTTGGAGGTTTGTCTTTGTGTGTTTGGGTTGTCTTCACTATGTGAACACTCGTCACACTAACACACAAAGTTGTAAGCACTGTCATGCAAGTATCGTCACAGTCATATGAAGATCTATCACTAGTGTCACGCTTGTCGCTCTCAACTCCAAGAGAGTGTTGCCAGGCGCTTGTTTTGTCTTATTGGCATGGTGGTCGATGTTGTCTTGACATGTTGTGTATGATCACAATGTCAGTCTGCACAAGCTCACTTGCTTTCGATACTTAGCCATTTTCCTAAAAATTTGCTCAACAAGACAACCCTCTTCTACTAGACCCTGATTGAGCTGCATTGCCTAGTCTCAACCATTAGTGACCTTGCTCTGCTGCCCGGAATTGCACAGTGCTTGAGGTTTTCCACCAAGTCAGCTGCACTGCGCAATCCCAGAGATGACCAAGTTGTCTCCCTCCCAGAATTGCACAAAAATTGCCTCCCTGTTCAACTGAACTGCGCATTTCTCAAGCACAATCATTAGCCCTCCTCCTTGCCCACCGGAAGCCTGCACTACTCTGCGACCTGGGTCTGCACTGTTCCCCAAAATTGCGCAGACATGCCCAATTGGTCATATGTTGCCTTGCTTTGCACTGTTCCCAAAAATTGTGCAGAGTTGCTCAGCTGACCCTTGCTGCCTTGCTCTGCCCTGCCTCCAGAAATTGCACAGACCTATCTGACAGTTACCCTACTTAATGTCCTGCACTGTTCCCAGAAATTGCGCATTCATGACCAACAATCTCTTTGCAACAATTCTTTGTCTTCCCTCTGGAAATTGCGCAATCATGACGAGCAGTCCCTCTGCAGCCCTGCTCTGTCCTCCCTCTGAAAACTGTGCAAAAGCTGCCCCCCTCAGTGTCCCACCTTGTAGTAACATTGGTGACTTTCACAATGCAATTCTGCCTCCTAGTGATCACTGCGCAATTTTTCCCGACAATGCAAATTGTCCTCCTGAAATGCCTCGTTCCAACCTGAGCTACGCTTTGTGCTGTCTCAATGAATTTCCTCCCTCCCTGTCACCTGGAACATGAGAACAATGCATCATGCTAGACTAGGAGGTTTTGGATTTGATGTCGTCCCATCATGAGTGAATTGTAGGAACAGATACACTGGTAGATCATGGCAAGATGAAGAATGGGATGACGAAGGAGTGCACATGCTAGAAGACTTGCTTGCAGTTGGATGAACATACCAAGCATATCAAGCAACAAGGAAAGGAACATATGCATTGAACCATTAAGCAAGACCAAGACCATGGAAGACCCCGCCACACTATGCCATGAAGAGGAGAAGACAAAGCACACCAAGAGTACATCCATCACTCAACAGCGTAACAACTGGACATGGACACCACGGTCAACCAGTACATGTCAGCAGTGTCATGTTGAGTTATGTCATGAGCTGTCTCGACCACATCAGCATTATGGGCCATATCTATTGTAACTAAATTTAATGTAAAGTGAAGTCCAATGGATGCACACAGAAGTCGAAGAGTCATGTTAGTTGAAAAGTCATGCAAAGTTGAACATTCATGAGGGTGGTCCAAGAGTCACAAGGGTCAAGCATCACCATTGGCTATATATACCCCTCCCATTGTATGAGAAAAGGAATTTTCACCTTGGCTTATCCCACATAGCCTTGAGAGTCTGTAGTTTGTTCTTTGAGGAGCGAGGAGTGGCTCCAATGTCCCACTATTGGGACTAGTGATGTATGGTGTACAAGTATGTCTTGGGACTTTTGCTTAATTCAGAAGCCTCTTTGGGCTAGCATGCTTTCACACATGTTTTGTAGATGTTTGTAAGACTAATATTTAAACATTTGCAATGCATGTTTGCCTAACATGTACTAAGATAATTGAACTACTTTGGTTATTTTAGTACTTACATTGTTGAAGATGTGTTGTATTGTTTATCATTGTTGTCTTGTCTGTGTGGACTACTCTGCTAGACATTAGACATACCATTCTTGTTTGTTGGTTATAACAATCGTCACCTCTATGTGGACTACTCCATTGGATGTTGTACGTGTTTTCCCTTGCACTTTGGTTTTAACAACTGTCGCATCTGTTGTGGACTACTCCGTTGGATGTTAGACAAACTCTTGTTGTTTTGCACATGTCTCTCCCTGGGTGGTACTACTACCTCTCATCTAGAGGCTCACTTTTACCCTCTCCTTTACAGTAAGAGAACTTGGACACAAGTTACATTATGCACTCACCAGGCGTACTCACCTTGCTTTTTGAAGATACAAGTATAACACTCTCATGTGCTGAACAACAAGAGCTAAGACAAATCTCTAAGATAATGGCAATTGGGCCATCGTACCAGATGGGAATCCTACAACAAATGGTGTGAGGTCTAGTTGGGACTACATATCGGGGAGATCCCTTGAATGTTGGCGGGTCCAGCATCGTCAACATTTCTGGCGCTAGAAGGAGGGTTGCCAACATTTTATGGTTGAATGTCCTACCAACCCCACTTATCTATCATCTGGTCAAGGCAATAACACGAACTCCCTCTCCCTTATGCGTAACTCTGAAGTTGGTTATTCCTCCCCTCCCAGACTTGAACAAGGAATTTCGTATCAGCGCATCGACGTTGTCTGTCCCATCACCCGTCAGTTTTCTAAAGTTGTTGGACTGATTCTAGGAGTGCACACTCTTCCCAATTCACAAAGGAAGCAAAAGACTACTCCCACAATAGTGGTAGTCTCATCTAAGGAAAAATCAATCCTTGCCACTCTTGAAGACCTGGCAGAAGCTGTTGAAAATGAAGAGGAACCTCCAATCTTCCGAGAAGGAGAAGAAGATAACCTCTTACTCTTGGGCTCAAGTTCCGATGCAGGCAGTGGAGGGGAAGGCAATGGAGGAGGCAGAGGCAGAGATGAACCAACGTATTCAGAGGTTGAACCGTCAGATTTAGAAGAAGAGGAGGATGAAGAAGAGGAAAACATGGCTAACCAAAATCTGGAATGGATGACATAGGGCCCATTGGCACTCCTGGGTTTCTTGCATAAGATTCCAATGCACGCAAAGAAATTGTTAACAAAGTATGACCTTAATAGAGAAGTGAAGGAGGAAGATCATCTAGACACGTTCTACCTAGATCTGCAAACACTCGAGGTACATTATGATGACGTTGCATGTAGATTGTTTCCATGTAACTTATATGGCAAAGCAATTGTATGCTACCACAACCTTCCTGTGAACTCCATTCAGAACTAGGGGGTGTTCAAGATAATTTTCCTTGAAAAGTTTGTTGAAGACAAAAACCCCACCATGTTGCTAAAAGATTTGGGTAGTCTCAAGATGGAGTAGAAAGAAAAAGTTAAATATTTTAACCAGAGGTTTAACCATATCTTGAACAAGTTCACAGCAGACACCAAACCTCACGAATCCATCATTGTTGACTACTACACATCTGCACTACTAACCAACATTGTGCAGTTCGTCATGCGAGTTGCGAAACCAATACTTTTGGAAATTTTCCAAGAGGAAATTGATGTGGAAAAGGACCCATGCGCTATTGGAGTCATTGTAGATGACGAATCAGCTAAGGACTCCAAAGACATAGGCAGGAGGTCTTAGACTACTGTGAGTAAAGCAAAGGAAAAGGAAGCAAGTGAAATTGAGAGCCTTACTCATCTCGTCAAGTCCTTGACAACTGAAGTTTTCGAACTCAAGCAACGGACGAGTGAGACAACCATGAACAATATGCCTCTCAGATTTGTGCAGAAGAAGAACTCAACTTCGGGTAGCAACAATAGTCACCCGACCAAATCTGCGCAGGGCTCTAACCTTGTGCTCAACCTGGCTGCAATCATGACAGATCATTATTGCAAGTTCCATAGCGAACAACATTCAAAAAACACTTGCCTAGGATGGAACCAAGGAATGAGTGCTTTGGCTACACACTTGACTGACCAATTCTCAGCCAGTGAGCAGGCTTGGCCTGAGGATGAAGACGAAGAAGAAGATGTTGCATCTGATGAATCTCTAAGTGTTGGGCCTGTAATCAACACGTATCAATGCACTAGCACTGCCCAAAAGATGACCATCGAGAAGGAGCCTCTGAGTGATCGACTGACCCCAAAGAAAAACCACCGATACAGTTTGAGGAGTCAAGGCCCCCCCACTGTTTTTGAGATACTGAGAGAAAAAGTAAGACAACATCTATGCTCAAAACAGTTGATTTGCTGATCATCTCAACACAGAAAAGACAAAGCAAGTCCGGGAAGACATCTACAACAAAAAGTGTGTCTATGATCAACAAAGACAATAACAACCCAACAAACAACATGAACACAAATCTACCCCCAGACATATCGGTGAGTCTTCCCGCTCTGGATTACAACATTGTTGAAGAATTGAAAAAGACCCTTGCGAACATCTCTCTATATGAGTTAACTAAGATCACGGGTCAGCGGGATATTCTTTTGCGTGCAATGGGGAAAACCTCCACAGACAGTGTTGCCTCTTCCAGCAAGGGACCAAGCAAGTCTCCCGACTCACTTGCATCTGTGCTCAACGCGCTCCGCATGGAGCAAGAGAACTCGTTTTTCCCACCATTTTTGTTATCATTCGAAATATTCAACTTCAATATTCACAACTGTTTGGTTGATTCTGGCGCGTTAGTCAATGTCATGCCAGTCTCCATTGCTAAGCAAATCAATGCTCAATGGAGTAGCACAATTACGCAGATCATCCAAATTGACAGAACATGTGTGCTAGCCATTGGTGAACTCTGGGATGTGATCATCTAATTATCGTTTGATGGATGAGTTCATCAATGCATCAACATTGTGATTGTGGACATCCCGAAAGCATATGGATTATTGCTCAGCAAACACTGGTCCAGAAGCTACAAGGATACTTTGCTACGAATTGGTCACACTTATGGCTTTCGTACAAGGGTAGAAACAACCAGATCCAGGTGTTGTCTGAAAGATACATGAAACATAACGTTACTCCCTTGAATGGTGAAAATGAACCATTGGATTTTGCAAAACTTATGTTTGGTAATTTATTTCTGGAAACGCAGTTGTGGTTTTATCTCGCACAACTAGCCCCAACCCCACAAGGCACATAGTTGGTTCTCCTTCCTTTCCCAACTGGTGAAAATGAAACTTGTACCATAGATTGGAACAATTACAACAATAGTGACAGTAGTACTAGCGCGGTATCGGTCCTTGTACAAATAATATGTGGACCCTATACTTTGACAGATCCAAGACACAGGAGGGCTCTGGAGTCGGTTGTGTTTTGACAAACCCATTGCAAAGGAAGCATTTAGTCTCAAGCTGGTTTGAGTTCGAGTGCACGAAAAACACCGCCGAGTATGAAGCACTTGTTTTGGGCTTATAGAAAGCCATCAACCTCAATGTTGTTGTGCTTAAAGTGGTAGGTGATTCAAAGATTTTGCTACGTCAGGTATATAGCACTATATACTGTGTTTCACCCCTTCTTAAGAGTTACCAACGAGAGGTATAACGACTCATCTCTAACTTCCAAGCCTTCAATATTATTTATGTACCAAGAATTCGTAATGCAACTGCAGATGCTATGGCAAATGCAACTGTTAGGATGTCATCACTTAGGGATAGATTTTTTGTTGAAATTTTGTATAAGCCATCTATCCCTGATAACATCACTAATTTACATGTTTTTTATGATGATCGATAGATAATACATTTCATGGCCAACACTGACATCATCAAGGACACAACAATAGATGAAGACGAGCACAAGCAGTGTTTGTAGAGCACAACCGATGATAGTAAAGACAACCTCATCCCCAAGGGTGTAGTGTCACTCGAAACGCTGTATGACTTGTAGAACAACTTTCAGGGGTCGGTGAATGCCAAAACCCACAGTTCCATAATGTTGTATGAATAGATCGACCTAGGAACTGACAAAGATCTGAAGTTTGTGAATCTCGATACATGTTGCACACCAAAAGAGTGGCAAGATTTTTTCCGCATGTTCAGACAATACCGTGATGTGTTCGCGTGGACGTATGATGACTTGAAAACTATGACATGCGAATAGTTCAGCACGTCATCCCAATCAAAGAAGGGGCCAAGCCATTGCATCAAAAGCTAATGAAAGTGCATCCATTACTTGAGCCCCTCATTCAAAAAGAATTGACTAAGTTGTTGGATGCGCGGATCATTTACTAGGTTTGTCATTGCACATGGGTTTCAAACTTAGTCCCTGTCAAGAAGATGTCCTAGGAAATTTGCTTATGCACTGATTTCCAAAATCTTAATCGTGCCTCGGACAAAGGTAACTACCCAGTGTCGTCTATGGAGCACATATTACAGACAATATCTGGTGCAAAGATGTTCTCATTGCTAGACAATTTCTCAGGATATAATCAGGTTCTAGTAGCAGACCTTGACAAATGAAAACAACATTCCATACCAAGTGGGGTACACTCGCTAACTGTAGAATGTCGCTTGGGATAGTAAATGTTGTCACTACATTTCAACGTGCAATGGACATCGCTTTCCGGGGGCTCATCGGATAGAGTAGTGGTCTACCTCGACGACGTGATAATCTTATCTAGACAACGGTCACACCACCTGCGCCATCTCAAGAAAATATTTGAGCGATGTCAGAAGTACGGGATATCATTGAATCCCAAGAAGAGTGTCTTTGAAGTGTTTGAGAGTAACCTCCTTGGGCACATCATTGCCAAGAGTGGGATCAAGGTAGATCCGGACAGAGTCCAGACCATCACATAGATTCCTCATCTCATGAACAAGAAAGCTATGCAGTCCTTCCTGGGGAAGATCAACTTCCTCAGAAAGTTCATATTTGATTATGCGCAGATTGTCAAACCCATAGGATGCATTGTACAGTTGGGCAAAAATGAAAAGGAAGTATTTGCCCGGATTAAGAAAGCTATAGCAGAGGCGCCTGCACTGTACAACCCAAACTTCAACAAATATTTATTTCTCTATATGTTTGCTTCCGACACTTCACTTGTTGTTGTGCTCACTCAGAAAGACGAGTTAAATAATGAACGACCCATCTCTTTCATGAGTGAGCGCTTGCAAGGACATGAACTAAACTACTCTGCCGTGGAAAAACAAGCATAAGCAGTATACAAGGCGGTTAAACATTTCATACCCTACCTCTTGAAAAACCATTGCATTATCTTTGTGACGCACCCAACACTCATATCACTGCTTGTTCAATAAGAGTTGGGTGAAAGGCGGGCGAACTAGATGACTAGATTGCAAGAGTATGATCTTGACATCAAGCCAGTTCACACTATAAAGGGTCATGACCTTTGCAGATTAGCAGCTGAAGTAGCACATGCGCAAGAGGAAGAAGTAGAGCTCGCCGGTCGGGAGCAAGAAATTGAAATGTATAATTGGTATGCAGACGTGTGCTAGTACCTTGAGCACAACATCGTGCCCTCTCACTTCTCTATGCGGTAGAAGAGGGCACTCCAACTAAAAGCTTTATCTTACCAGTTGGTACACAGAGTGCTTTATAGAAAACAACATAACAACATTTTGCTTAGGTGCTTGGCCAGACAAGATTCAGAAAGGGTGTTATGTGATCTTCATGACGGACCAACCGGGGGTCACTTTGCGGGCAACAAAACAACACACAAGGTGATGCAGGCTGGTTTATACTAGCCTACATTATTCAAAGATGCACATGCCTATGCCTGCAAGTGTCTGGTCTTTTAGAGACGTGCCTGCAAAAAATGAAGGTCAACAGCCCCGTTGTAGCCTGTTGCAGTGGATGAACCATTCCAATAATGGGGCCTTGACACCATTGGGGAGATTTTCCCACATTCATCGAAGCAACATTGCTACATCTTAATTGCTATAGATTACTTCACGTGTTGGACATAAGCAATTCCGCTGAAACAAGTGAATGACTAGGAAGTCATCGACATCCTAAGACAAAACATCATCTTGAGGTTTGGCACTCCTGTATCACTTGTTTTTTACAATGCAACGTACTTTTCTTCATTAAAAAATTATGACTTTGCACTGCAAAATGGTATTGTGTTAAAGCATTCAACAAACTACTACCTGCAAGGAAATTGTCTTTCCGAGTCTACAAACAAAAATCTTATCGACATCATAAAGAAGACCATTTACTCTGAACAATGAAACTAGCACTCCTCTGGTGAATGCTCTATGGGTTAACCAAGTCACACCCAAACCCTCTTTGAATACCTCTCCCTACTCCTTGTTATACGAAAAAGAATTCATCCTCCCGCAAAATATCTAGTTGCCTTCTCTCCAGTTGTCCCAACCAGGGTTGTAAGGGAGCTCTCCCCTCACACCCTTGTTCGGGCCAATTCACACTCAAGGCGGAAGCGACTCAGGAGCGTGCTCTTGGGAAAAAAAAAAAAGAAGCCCCCTGGTTTTTTGTGAGCGTTTAGTCTTAATCTTCATTTTCATCCTTTTACTTAAATTTTTAACATCACCATTAAATGACTCATGATGTTTGAGAGTGGTTCCGACCTCATTGAATTTAATATGGAAAAAGTAGAATTTTAGATTTCATTCAAAATCCAGCAGACTTATCAGTTTTTCAAGATTTCAGGATTGGGGGGTTGCAATGTTTCCATTGGATTTTGTCATGTATTAGGGTATAGAACTCGTATTTAATCAAGAGCTCCAATCCCTCTATGTACCTTGATGTTAGTGACATTGGTTGTCGAACTCCTCTATCATGACCCTCCTAAAAATGTATGCATCACTCAAACAAAATCTTGACTTGACATGCTATGCTTTTTCTATCTTATGTTAATGCCTAGAGGGTGATATTAATGACAAATATCCCTATACAGATCTAGAGGAAATGACAAAGACACATCTGGATATTTATGCGTAGTGGGTGATATTAATGACAAAGATCCTGATTTTCCAACAAGACTAACAAATTAGACATTTCTCATGGCAGAAAGAGGCCCAAGCATTAGCAATAGATGATAGATTTACTTGTCTTTTCTAGCTTCTAGTAGTTTTTTAACTATTTACTCTTTCATATTTATTGATTTTTTTTGTAAACAATATATGACAATTTAAGTTTGAAGTTTGGAGTTGGCAATTATAACTCATTAGTAATGAATTATGAATATGATGCTTCGTGAAAGTTGAAAGTTGTTTCATTTCATTTCATGTTAGATATTATTTGTTGTAATGGTTACACTTAGCTTACAAGTACAACTTTGGTGATCAATGATGATAAATGTTATATATTGAATTTTGAAAGCTTGAAAATTTAAGATTGATGAATCATGAGACTCAATATGTTTTATGTTACTATCTTTCTAACTTGTGGACATGGTTTATGAAGATTATAACTTCTATATGATTGTTGTTATATGGTTCAATCTATGTTTTTTGTTGTTGTTGTTGTTTTTTTTTTGTTTTTTTGTTTTTGTTTTTGTATTTGTTTTTGTTTTTGTATTTGTTTTTGTTTTTGTTTGTTTTTTGTTTTGTTTTTGTTTTGTTTTGTTTGTTTGTTTGTTTTTTTTTATTAACTAATTCATCATTTTGCATGCTTTTGTTGACATATATGCGCAAGAGGAAGAAGTAGAGCTCGCCGGTTGGGAGCAAGAAATTGAAATGTATAACATTGAGTGAGCCCCCCCACTTCACACGGAAACTCTTGGTACACAAACGTGGGTCAATACCTTGAGCACAACATTGTGCCCTCTCGCTTCTCTATGCAGTAGAAGTGGGCACTCCAACTGAAAGCTTTATCTTACCAGTTGGTGCACAAAGTGCTTTACAGAAAACAACATAACGACGTTTTTCTTAGGTGCTTGGTCAGACAAGATTCAGAAAGGGTGTTACGTGATCTTCATGATGGACCAACCGGGGGTCACTTCGCGGGCAACACAACAACACAAAAAGTGATGCAGGCTGGTTTCTACTAGCCTACATTATTCAAAGATGCACATGCCTATGCCTGCAAGTGTCCGGTCTTTTAGAGACGTGCCTGCAAAAAATGAAGGTCAACAGCCCCGTTGTAGCCTGTTGCAGTGGATGAACCATTCCAATAGTGGGGCCTCGACACCATTGGGGAGATTTTCCCACATTCATTGAAGCAACACCGCTTAGATTACTTCACGTTTTGGACAGAAGCAGTTCCGCTGAAACAAGTGAATGCCTAGGAAGTCATCGACATCCTAAGACAAAACATCATCTTGAGGTTTGGCACTCCTGTATCACTTGTTTTTTACAATGCAACGTACTTTTCTTCATTAAAAAATTATGACTTTGCACTACAAAATGGTATTGTGTTAAAGCATTCAGCGAACTACTACCCGCGGGGAAATTGTCTTGCCGAGTCTACAAACAAAAATCTTATCCGCATCATAAAGAAGACCATTTACTCTGAACAATGAAACTAGCACTCCACTCTGGTGAATGCTCTATGGGTTAACTGAGTCACACCCAAACCCTCTTTGAATACCTCTCCCTAATCCCTGTTATACGAAAAAGAATTCATCCTCCCGCAAAATATCTAGTTGCCTTCTCTCTAGTTGTCCCAACCAGGGTTGCGAGGGAGCGCTCCCCTCACGCCCCTGTTCCCAATTCGCACTCAAGGCGGGAGAAACTCGGGAGCGTGCTCTCGGAAAAAGAAAATGCTCCCTGGTTTTTCGAGAGCGTTTAGTCTTAATCTTCATTTTAATCCTTTTACTTAAATTTTTAACATCACCATGAAATGACTCATGATGTTTGAGAGTGGTTCCGACCTCATTGAATTTCATATGGAGAAAGTAGAATTTTATATTTCATTCAAAATCCAGCAGACTTATCATTTTTTTAGGATTTGAGGATTGGGGGGTTGCAATGTTTCCATTGGATTTTGTCATGTATTAGGGTATAGAACTCGTATTTAATCAAGAGCTCCAATCCCTCTATCTACCTTGATGTTAGTGACATTGGTTGTCGAACTCCTCTATCATGACCCTCCTAAAAATGTACGCATCGCTCAAACAAAATCTTGACTTGACATGCTATGCTTTTTCTATCTTATTTTAATGCTTAGAGGGTGATATTAATGACAAATATCCCTATATAGATCCAGAGGAAATGACAAAGACACCTCTGGATATTTATGCTTAGAGGGTGATATTAATGACAAAGATCCTGATTTTCCAACAAGACTAACAAATTAGACATTTCTCGTGGCGGAAAGAGGCCCCAAGCATTAGCAATAGATAAGAGATTTACTTGTCTTTTCTAGTTTATAGTGGTTTTTAAACTATTTACTCTTTCATATTTATTATGATATTTTTTGTAAACAATATATGACAATTTAAATTTGAAGTTTGGAGTTGGCAATTATAACTCATTAGTAATGAATTATGAAGATGATGCTTTGTGAAAGTTGAAAGTTGTTTCATTTCATTTCATGTTATATATGATTTGTTGTAATGGTTACACTTAGCTTACAAGTACAACTTTGGTGATCAATGATGATAAATGTTATATATTGAATTTTGAAAGCTTGAAACTTTAAGATTGATGAATCATGAGACTCAATATGTTTTATGTTACTATGTTTCTAACTTGTGGACATGGTTTATGAAGATTATAACTTCTAGATGATTGTTGTTATATGGTTCAATCTATGTTTTTTTTTGTGTTGTTGATGTTGATGTTGTTGTTGTTGTGTGTTTTTTTTTTAATATCCAATTCATCATTTTGCATGCTTTTGTTGACATATATAATATATATATATTATTATTATAATATTATATATATATATAATATATATATATTATATATATATAACGCTCCTAGAATCGCTACCAAACTGGGAGCTTCTGAAAATGTCGCTTCCGCTCCCAAGTAACCTTGGTCTCAACAATCCCAAGGAAAACTGTGTCTATTGGCTCAATGTAGTATGGACACATTACATAAGCTACAATAAGAAAGGGTGAAAGCAAAAGAAAATTTTACACTTCACCATAACTGTCTCAAGAGATGGTTCGACAAGAAATTTGCAGGGAGTACTAGCTTCCCTGTGGGTGACTTAGTCTTGCAGTCATATAAACCCCACGAAGACAAAGGAAAACATACGAAGTTTCAGTCCCTATGGATTGACGCATTCATTGTTCACGAGAAGCTTGGCAAACACAGGTATCATTTACAATTACTCAACGGGAAGATTGACACTCTCCGTGTCAATGGCTAAGACTTAAAATGTTATTTTCAATGATCTAGGGTCGCGCTCTGCACCATGCATATACTTCTTTCATTGTTTTTCTGTTATTTTCTTTTCTTTTTTTTCTTTGCTTTATTGTTTCGTTCTTTGCTTTGCACTTCAGTTGTTTTGTTTTGTAAATAAGTGTTGCCCCACATTGCATTCTAGTTTCTGAATATGCATGTGGCTGAAGTACAAAGAGTATTGTGACATTGCAATGCTTGGTCAATCCTGTGTCTGCATTATCTATGCTTGGTTGCAATTTTTGGCCAATGAAATCTTGATGGAAAATGTGATCCATCTGTGAGGAAAGTTTTGGTCAAACCATGAACTCATGTCCAGTCTGGGGAACCTCATGCCTATATTCAATTTTTTGTCCTGTGTGTTCAAGCGTTTCCAACTAGTAGAAATAGAGAAGGGGAAATCTAAATGAGAAAACCTGAATTAGAGGTCTTACATGCTTATCTAAAGGAACAATCTCTTCTAATTTCAATAAGTCGGGTTCCATCTTTCACCCCAAAAATAAATAAGTGCCTATGCATAGTCCTCTTCCAAAAAAAAAAAAAGGCGAAAGAAGAGAAAGGCTTCCTACGCAGAGAGGTGAAGCAAGAAACTCTACCGAGGTACTGTCTAGGCTCGCTGGAAATGGGGTAATGTTTGTATTCCTACGTGACTCCATCAGGTTACTGTCTAGGCCTATTGGGAGAGGAGAAACACTAGAGATGAAAACTTATACTATGAAAATCTTAGGCTTGTGAGCTAAATCACCTTCTCGCTTTGGAACACTATGATCTGGCTGAATTTTTTTGTTGTGTTTAAATGAGTTGGTACACGGTGAACTGTTTCTGTCCGTGGGATAAGTGGGGAAGCCAAAGTGATCTGCACAACGAATCAATACTTCCCGAAAGGCCAAGGCCTTGCACTGAAAATGAACCAAAACAGAGAAGCTAGTATTCAACCAGTGTGTCGCCAAGTGTTGTAGCGACTGCAACACCCTCCAAAATTTTGGCTTGCATCCAAATTTTAGATCCTTCCTTGGATTTTCCTTTGATAGTTGCAAACACTCGAGCTCATCCCATGAGCTCTTGTGAAGTATTTTCACCTTTTTGCTTGTTTGACCAATGGTTGTCATTCGACATGTTGATTTCTTTGTCATGTTTGTGATCTAATTCTGGTCAGTTTGAAGGTCTTTATTTGTGTGTTTGGGTTGTCTTCGCTATGTGAACACTCGTTGCACTCACAAACAAAGTTGTAAGCACTGCTGCGCAAGTGTCGTCACGGTCGTCCTAAGATCTATCACAAGTGTCGCGTTTGTCTCTCTCAACTCCAAGAGAGTCTCGCCAAGGGCATGTTTTTTCTTGTTGGCATGGTGGTCCATGTTGTCTCATTGTCAAGTATGAAAAATGTATGATCAAAATGTCAGTCTGCACAAGTTCACTTTCTTTCGAAACTTAGCCATTTTCCTGAAAATTTGCCCGACTGGACAACCCTCTTCCACTGGACCCCAACTGAGCTGCATTGTGTAGTCTTAACCTTCAGTGACCCTGCTTTGCTGCTCAGAACTGCACAATTCTTGAGGCTATCCACCAAGTGAGCTGCACTGCGCAATCCTAGAGATGAGCAGGCTGTCTAGCTCCCAGAATTGTTCAGAAACTACCTCCCTGTCCAACCGAACTGCACATTTCTCAATCACAGTCATCAACCCTCCTCCTTGCCCACCACAAGCCTGCACTGCTTTGAGACCTAGGTCTGCACTGTTCGCCAAACATTCACAGACATGCCCAGATGGTCATCTTCTTCCTTGCTCTGTATAATTCCCAAAAATTGTGCAGGGCTACCCAACTGACCCTTGCTGCCTTGCTCTGCCCTGCCACCAAACATTGCATAGATCTGTCTGACAGTTCCCCTGCTTAATGTCCTGCACTGTTCCTAGAAATTGTGCAGTCATGACCAACAATCCCTCTGCAACACTGCTTTGTCTTCCATCTTGAAATTGCACAGTCATGACCAACAATCCCTCTGCAGCCCTGCTTTGTCCTCCCTCTGAAAACTGCACAGAAGTTGCCCCTCTAAGGGTCCCACCTTGCAGCTAACATTGGTGACTTTCATAGTGCAATTCTGCCTCCCAATGATCACTGCGTTGTTTTTCCCAATAGTGCAGGTTGTCCTCCTGGAATGCCTCATTCCAGCCTGAGCTGCGCTTTGTGCTGTCTCAGTGAGTTGTCCTCCCTCCCTGTCACCTAGAACATGAGAACAATGCATCATGCTAGAATAGGAGGTTTTGGATTTGATGTCGTCCCATCATGAGTCAATTGCAGGAATAGGTACACTAGTAGATCATGGTGAGATGACGAATGGGATGAATAAGGAACACACATGCTAGAATAATTGCTTGCAGTTAGACGGATGTACCAAGCATATCAAGCAACAAGTGAAAGGAACACATGCATTGAACCATTAAGCAAGACCAAGGCAATCGAAGACCCCTCAACACTATGCCATGTAGAGGAGAAGGCAAAGTACACCAAGAGTACATCTATCACTCCACAACACAACAAATTGACATGGGCACCATGGTCAGCCAATACATGTCAGTAGTGTCATGTCGAGTTGTGTCATGAGATGTCTCGGCCACATCACCATTATGTGCCATATCTGTTGTAACTGAGTGTAATGTAAAGTGAAGTCCAATGGACGTACATAGAAGTCGAAGGGTCATGTCAGGTTGAAAAGTCATGGGAAGTTGAACGGTCACGAGGGTAGTCCAAGAGTCACAAGGGTCAAACATCACCCTTGGCTATATATACCCCTCCCATTGTATTATCAAAGGAATTTTCACCTTGTCTCTTCCCACATAGCCTTGAGATTCTATACTCTGTTCTTTGAGGAGCGAGGAGTGGCTCCAATTCCCCACTACTGGGACTAGTGATGTATGGTGTACATATGTGTCTTGAGACTTTTGCTTAATTCAAAAGCTTGTTCAGGCTAGCATGTTTTCACACATGTTTTTTGGATGTTTTTAAGACTACTCTTTAAACATTTGTAATGTATGTTTTCTTAACTTGTACTAAGATAGTTGAACTACTTTGGTTATTTTAGTACTTACATTGTTGCATATGTGTTGTATTGTTTATCACTAGTGTCTCGTCTATGTGGTCTACTTCACCAGACACTAGACATACCATTCTTGTTTGTTGGTTATAACAATCGTCACCTCCGTGTGGACTACTCTGCTGGAGGGTATACATGTTTTCCCTTGCACTTTGGTTTTAACAATTGCCACATCTGTTGTGGACTACTCTGCTAGATGCTAGACAAACCCTTGTTGTTCTGAGTGTGTCTCTCCCTGGGTGGTACTACTACCTCTCATCTAGAGGCTCACTTTTACCCTCTCCTTTACAGTGAGAGAACCCAGACATAAGTTACATTATGCACTCACACGGCATACTCATCTTGCTTTTTGGAGAGACAAGGATAACACTCTCATGTGATGAACAACGAGAGCTAAGAAAAATCTCTAAGATATTGGTAACCAGGCCATCGTATTGGATGAGACTCCTACACCAAATGATGTGAGGTCTAGTTGGGACTTCATACCAGGGAGATCCCCTGAATGTTGGCGGGTCCAACACCATCAACATTTCTGTTGCTAGAAGGAAAGGTGCCAACAATTTATGGTTGAATGTCCTGCCAACCCCACTTATCTATCATCTAGTCAATGCAGTAACATAATCTCCCTCTCCCCTACGCGCAACTCTGAAGTTGGTTTTTCCTCACCTCCCAAACCTGAACAAGAAATTTCGTATAAGCACATCCACGTTGTCCGTCCCATCACCCGTCAGTTTTCTAAAGCTTTTGGACTGATTCTAGGAGTGCGCACTCTTCCCTATTCACAAAGGAAGAAAAAGACTACATCCACAAGAGTGGTAGTCTCATATGTGGAAGAAGAAATCCTCACCACTCTTGAAGAGTTGGCAGAAGTTGTTGAAAATGAAGAGGAACCTCCAGTCTTCCGAGAAGGAGAAGAAGATAACCTCTTACTCTTGGGCTCAATTTCTGGTGGAGGCAACAGAGGGGAAGGCCGAGGAGGAGGTGGAGGCATAGAGGAACCAATAGATTCAGAGATTGAACCATTAGATTTAGAAGAAGAGGAGGATGACGAAGAATAGTACAAGGCTGACCAAAATTTGGTATAGATGACATCGAGTCCATTGGCACTCCCGAATGTCTTCCACAAGATACCAAGACACAAAAAAACTGTTAAAAAAGTACGACCCTAACAGAGCAATGAAGGTAGAAGATCATCTAGACATGTTCTACTTAGATCTGCAAACGCTCGAGGTACGTTATGACAATGTTTCATGTAGATTGTTTCCATGTACCTTGGATGGAAGAGCATCTATATGGTACCAAAACCTTCCTATGAAATCCATTCAGAACTGGGGGGTGTTCAAGAAATTTTTCCTTGAAACGTTTGCTGAAGACAAAACCCCTGCCATGTTGCTAAAAGAGTTGGGTAGTCTCAAGATGGAGCAGAAAGAAAAAGTTAAAGTTTTTAACTAGAGGTTTAACTGTATCTTGAACAAGTTCGCAATAGAAACCAAACCTCACGACTCCAGCACAGTTGACTACTACATGTATGAATTGTCGACCATAATTGCACAGTTCGTCAAGTGAGCTACAAAAACAACGCTTTTGGAAAATTGCCAAGAGGCAATTGCTGTGGAAAAGGACCTGCGCGCTATTGGAGTCATTGTAGATGACGAATCAGTTAAGGACTCCAAAGACATGGCAGGAGGTATCGAACTAGTATGAGTAAGGCAAAGGAAAAGGAAGTAAGTGAGATTGAGAGCCTTACTCGTCTCTTCAAGTGATGCAAGAGCATTCAACTTAGCAATTTCATTATATTCTAGTTAACTTAGGAGTCTTGTGTTTTCAAGGAAATTTGATTCCTATGTATCAAATTAATGTAATTATTAATGTTTTTAGTGATTGGAATAGGAATTAATTAGATATTATGAGGATATTTGTAAATGCTCTCGAATGTAGGAGAACATGAGTGATGATGAGTGATTTTGGGGATTAGAGAGGATTCTTAGGAATTATTGGAGTCAAAAGTGGACTTAGAGGATATTTAGGATTTGGTGCAGCAGATTAAGGATCTGAACAGAATTGGTTAACATAACCTTTTGTATAAATGTAAGCCTAAAAGGCATAAAATCAGGCAGTTAGTCAGTCAGTCAGTCAGTTAGTTAGTTAGAGTGAGATTAGATAAGGCTTGACTGTAAGCCTACGGGCAGGAAAAGAAAGGCCATTGATATAGAAGATTAGGCCGAGAAGAAATTCCTATGTAAATGTTTGTTTATTAATACAGATAACTCAATTTCTGAGTTCGTGTGATGTGTATTGAGTAATTGAATTATAAACTCTGTGTGGATTAGAGTAATTCTGCGTAACATAGGTTGCAGGGGTGCATAATCAGAGAAGAAATGCAGAGAAGAGTGTCATGGTTTTACACATAGACAATATTAAAGCAAACCTTCAATGTTATAGCGAAGGTATAACTATAAGGTTTCCTAAAACCTAAGGATTTATGAACGAAGCATAAAGGTGCGAAGAAATGAAGCAATAAAGCGGGGATCGAGATCTGAACAAGTGAAGACCATAAGGCATGAACAAATACGTAGGCAAAAAGCCGAATGGGCTATTACACAGTAAGAAACAAAAGAACGTAATAGTGCACAGGAACCGTTGGATCAGTCGGATTAGCGAACAATATTAATGGAAGATGAACGACGAAGATCTTATCATAGGATATTAAGTTAATATATGGAGGGATCAAATCAAGGCACGTGTTGACAGAAAGGTGGAAAATGTGTAGAATGATGGAGCGGTCTTCATAGGTGGTAAGCAATATCTCACGCGCCCTAAAGGTACGAAGCAGTATTCCTAAATTTCACGTGATTAACCTTAGCGGGTGACATGTAGCACGAGAAAACTACTCTTCTCGTGTGCTCTCAATCTGATATTGGTCGTGCAATTATCTGTGCAAGATTGCGTGAGAGCCGTTGGATCAAGCGAGATTGACCAAGGGTGGAGATCAACCAAGATAGTTGGCAAGCGGGTGATGCGATAGCCGTTGGATCAAGAGGGATTGATCAATGGTGGAGATCAACCAATCTATTTGGCGAGTAGGTGACACAATAGCCGTTGGATGAAGTGAGACAGATCGATGATGGAGATTTGGAGTGCAAAAAGTCAAACGTTGAAATGAATACGTTAGCTATGCGATGCGTGATTGACAATGATTGGTACATTTTGTTGTGGATTGGACGGTAAGGAACTCCACGGATATAATCTGATTAAGATGTGATTTATTAGCTTCCGCTTAAACATTTAATTAAAGAGAGTTAAACCTTGGGTTATGGAAGGTTTCCCTAAGTATGGAATTTTAGAATTCCTGGGACATAGTGTGAGATGCAATTTTATTTGCATACTGTGGGTATATGCAACTTAGGATGGCATCATCAAGTCCTTGACAACCCAGCTTTTGGCAGCAGCAACAGTCACCCGACCAAATTTGTGCAGGGCTCTAACCTTGTGCTCAACTTGGATGCAATCGTGACAGATCATTATTGCAAGTTCCATAGCAAATGACATTCAGAAAAGACTTGCCCAGGATGGAACCAAGGAATGAGCGCTCTGGCTACACATTTGACTGACTAGTTCGCAGCCAGTGAGTAGGCTTGGCCTGAGGATGAGGACGAAGAATAAGATGCTGCATCTGATGAAGCTCAAAGTACTAGGCATGTAATCAACATGTATCAATGTGCTCTCACTGCCCAGCAGATGACCACTGAGAATCAGCCTTCGAGCGATCGTTTGACCCCAAAGCAAAACAGTCGATACGATTTGAGGAGTCAAGGGGCCCCCACTGTTTTTGAGATACCGAGAGAAACTGTAAGACGACATCTGCTTAGAATAGTTGATCCACTGATCAACTCAACACAGAAAACACAAAGCAAGTTCGGGAAGAAAACTACAGCAAAGAGTACGTCTGTGAGTAGCAAAGACAAGAGCATCCCACCGGACAACACGAACACAAGTTTACCCCTGATTATCTTAGTGAATCTTCCCGCTATGGACTAACATTGTTGATGACATGAAAAATACCTGTGCGTACATCTCTCTTTATGAGTTAACTAAGATCACAGGTCAGCAAGATATTATTTTACATGCACAACGAAAAACCTCCATAGACAATGTTGCCTTTTCCAGAAAGGGACCAAGCAAGTCTCCCTACTCATTTGCATATGTGCTCAATGCGTTCCACATGGAGAAAGCGAACTCACTCTGCCCATCGTTTTTGTTATCATTTGAAATATTCAACTTCAATGTCCACCATTTTTTGGTTGATTCTGGCGCGTCAGTCAATGTCATGCCACTCTCCATTGCTAAGCGGATCAATGCTAGTGGAGCAGTACAACTGCGCATATCATCAAACTTGACAAAACATGTGTGCCAACCATTGGTGAACTTTGAGATGTGATCATCTGGTTATCATATGACGGAAAAGTTCATCAGTGAATTAACATTGTGATTGTGGACATCCCAGAAGCATATGGCTTATTTCCCAGTAGAGACTGGTCCAGCAAGCTGCAAGGATACTTTGCTTTGGACTAGCCGCACTTATGGATTCCGCACAAGGGCAGAAACAAGTAGATACATGTGCTTTCGGAAAGATACATGAAACATATCGTTAGTCGCTTAAATGGTGAAAATGAATCGTTGGGTTTCACAGGACTTATGTTCAATAATTGCTTTCTGGAAACGCAGTTGGGGTGTTATCTCACACAGCTAGCCCCAACCCCACCAGACACATAGTTGGGTCTCCTTCCTTGCCCAATTAGCAAAAATGAAACTTGTACCATAGATTGTAACAATAACAACAGTAGTGATAGTAGTACTAGCACAACAAGCTTTCCCTGTATAGATAATATGTGGACCCTATTCTTTGACGGATCTAAGACACAGGAGGGCTCTGGAGATGGTTGTGTTTTAATAGACTAGTTGCAAAGGAAGCATTTAGTCTCAAGTCGCTAGGAGTTTGAGTGCACGAACAACATCGTCAAGTATGAAGCACTCATTTTGGGCTTACAGAAAGCCATCAATCTCAACCTTGTTGTGCTTAAAGTGGTAGGTGATTCAGATATTGTGGTACGTCAGGTACGTAACACCATACGTTGTGTTTCACCTTGTCTTAAGAGTTACCAACAATAGGTATGGCGACTTATCTATAACTTCCAAGCCTTCAATATTTTTTTTTTTACCAAGAATGCGTAATGCAGCTGCAGATGCTCTGGAAAACGCAGTTGCTAGGATGTCACCGCTTAGGATAGATTTTTTTTATTGAAATTTTGTATAAGCCATATATCCATGATAACATCACTAATTTACGTTTTTTTATGATGATCAACGTATACTACATTTCATGGCCAATGCTGACCCCTTCAAGGAATCAACGATAGATGAAGATGAGCACGAGCAATCTTTGCAGATTGCAGTCGATGCCAGTAAAGGAAACCTCATCCCCAAGGTTGGGTATCACTCCAAAAGTTGTATGACTTGCAAAACTGCTTTTAGGGGCTAGTGAATGCCAAAACCCACAGTTCCATAATGTTGTACGAACATATCAACTAGGGAATTGACAAATAGTCGAAGTTCGTGAATCTCGGTACATGTTGCACACCAGGAGAGCATCAAGCTTTTGTCTACCTGTTCAGACAATACTGTGATGTGTTTGTGTGGATGTACGATGACTTGAAAACATATGAGACATGAATAATCTAGCATGTTATCCCAATCAAAGAAGGGGCCAAGCAGTTCCAACAGAAGCTAAGGAAAGTGCATCCATAACTTGAACCCCTCATTAAGAAAAAATTGACTAAGCTGCTGGATGATCAGATCATTTACAAGGTTCGTCATTCCACATGGGTTTCAAACTTAGTCCCTATCAGGAAGAAGCCTGGGGAGATCCGCTTGTGCATTGATTTTCAAAATATTAATTGTGCCTAATACAAATATAACTACCCAATGTCGTCTATGGAGCACATATTATAGACAATATATGGAGTGTAGATGTTCTCTTTGTTAGACGATTTCTCAGGATATAATTAGGTTATGGTAGCAGAGCTTGACAGACTGAAAACAACATTTTTTACCAAGTTGGGTACATTCGCTTATCGTAGAATGTCATTTGGGCCAGTAGGCATAGGCGCTAAATTTCAACATGCAATGGACATCGCTTTTTGTGGGCTCATCAAACATAACGTAGTGGTCTACCTCGATGACTTGATGGCCTTCTCCAAACAGTAGCCAGACCACCTGCGCCATCTCAAGAAAATCTTTGAGCGGTGTGGGGAGTATGGGATATCCTTGAATCCCAAGAAGAGAATCTTCACAATGTCTGACGGTAACCTCCTTGGGCACATCATTGCCGAGAGTGGGATCAAGGTAGATCCGGATAGAGTTTGGACCATCAAGTAGATTCCTCATTTCGTGATCAAGAAAGCTATGCAGTTCTTCTTGGAGAAGATCAACTTCCTCAGAAATTTCATCTCTGATTATGCGCAAATTGTCAAACCCATTCAATAGATGACCAAGAAGGACACAGTGTAAAGTTGGGGAAAAAAGGAAAAGAAAGTGTTTGCCCAGATTAAGCAAGTTATAGCAGAGGCACCTGCACTGTACAACCCAAAATTCAACAAATATTTCTTGCTCTTTATGTTTTCTTTCGACACTTCACTCGCTGTTGTGCTCACTAAGAAAGATGAGTTAAACAATGAACGAACCATCACTTTCATGAGAGCGAGCTTGCAAGGACCTGAAATGAACTATCCCTCCGTGGGAAAACAAGCATACACAATATATAAGGCGGTTAAACATTCAAACCCTACCTCTTGAAAAACCATTGCATTATCTTTGTGTCGCACACAAGAGTCAGATCATTTCTTGTTCAGTAAGAGCTTCATGAAAGGTAGGAGAAATGGATGACTAGAATGCAGGAGTATGATCTTGACATCAAGTTAGTTCACACCATAAAGGGTCACGGTCTTTGTTTTGATATTAGCAGTTGAAGCAGTACATGCGCAAGAGGAAGAAGTAAAGATCACTGGTTGGGAGCAAGAAATTGAAATGTATAATTTTGAGCGAGCCCCCCCCACTTCGCATGGAAACTCTTGGTACATAGACATGCACCAATACCTTGAGCATGGCATCGTGCCCTCTCACTTCTCTATGCGGTAGAAGAGGGCACTTCGACTGAAAGCTTTGTCGTACCAGTTGGTGCATGGAGTGCTTTATAGAAAACATCATAACGACGTTTTTCTCAAGTGCTTGGACGCACAAGATTTAGAAAGGGTGTTACGTGATCTATATGACGGACCAACCAGGGGTCACTTTGCAAGCAACAGAACAACACACAAGGTCATGCAATCCAGTTTCTACTAGTCTACATTATGCAAAGATGCACATGCCTATGCCCGCAAGTGTTCGGTCTTTCAGAGATGCACTGAAAAAAATGGTCAACGACCCCATTATAGCATGTTGCAGTGGAAAAACCATTCCAACATTGGGGCCTCGTCACCATTGGGGAGGTTTTCCCACATTCATTGAAGCAACACCGCTACATATTAAGTGCTACAGATTACTTCACATGGTGGACAAAATAAGTTCCACTGAAACAAGTGAATGACCAGGAAGTCATCAACATCCTAAGACAAAACATCATCTCAAGGTTTGGCACTCCTGTATCACTTGTTTTTGACAATGCAAAGTACTTCTCTTCGTTAAAAATTTATGACTTTGCATTGCAAAATGGTAATGTGTTAAAGCATTCAACTAACTACTACCCACAGGGAAATGGTCTTGCCGAGTCTACAAACAAAAATCTTATGTGCATCATAAATAAGACCATTTAATCTAAAAAACAAAACTAGCACTTCGCTCTGGTGAACGCTTTATGGGCTGACGAAGTCACACCCAAACCCTCTCTGAATACCTCCCCCTACTTCCTGGTATACAGAAAAGAAGTCATCCTCCCGCCAAATATCTGCTTTCCTACTCTCCAGTTGTCCCAACAATCCCAAGGCAAGCCATGCCTATTTACTCAACGTAGGCTGGACACATTACATAAGATACAAGAAAAAAGGGTGAAATCAAAATAAAGGTTTACAATTCACTAGAATTGTACCAAGATATGGTTCGACAAGAAGTCTACAGGGAGTACTAGCTTCATTGTGTGTGACTTAGTATTGTGGTGGGGTAAACCCCACGAAGACATGAGAAGCTTGGCCAACACATGTATCGTTTACAATTACTCAATGGGATGATTGACACTCTCCTTGTCAATGGCCAAGACTCAAAATGGTATTTTCAATGATCTGGGTTTCGCGCCCTACACCATGTACATACTTATTTCATTGTTGTTCTGTTATTTTCTTTGCTTTCTTGTTTTTGTTCTTTTCTTTGTTGATTTTCTTTGCTTTCTTGTTTTGTCCTTTTCTTTGTTGATTTTCTTTTCTTTGCTATTCAATTGTTTTATTTTGTAAATAAGTCTTGTCTTGCACTTCCTTATGGCTTCTAAATGTGCATGTGGCTGAAGTTCAAAGAGTCTTGTGACACTACAATACTTGGTCAGCCCTGTGTCCACCTTCTTTATGCTTGGTTGTAACTTTTGGTTGATGAAGTCTTGATGGAAAATGCGATTCGTCTGTGAGGAAAGTTTTGGTCAAACCATGAACTCGCATCTAGTCTGGGGAACCTCATGCCTATACTCAGTTTTCTACCCTATGTGTTCAAGCACATCCAACTAGTAGAAACGAAGAAGGGGAAAATATAAATGAGAAAACCTGAATCATAGGTCTTACATGCTTCTCTGAAGGAAAACCTCTTGTGCTCTCAATAAGTCGAGATCCCTCTTCCACCCCAAAAATAAATAAGTGCCTATGCACAATCCTATTTCAAATATATATTAAAGGTGAAAGAAAAGAAAAGCTTTCTACGAAGAGAGGTGAAGAAAGCAACTCCACCAGGGTATTGTCCAAGATTGTTGGAAGTGGAGTAATGTTTTTGTTCCTGCACGACTCAGCCGAGGTACTATCCAGGCCTGCTGGTAGCAGAGCAACACCAGAGATGAAAACTTATACTCTGAAAATCTTAAGCTCGCAATCTAAATCACCCTCCCTGTTTTGAAACACTATGATCTAGCTGAGTTTTTGTGTTGTGCTCAACTTAGTCGGTACAAGGTGAATCGTGTCTATCCACGGGGTAAGTGGGGAAGCCGAAGTGATCTACACAATGAATCAATACTTTCTGAAAGGCCAAGGCCCTATGCTGAAAATGAACCAAAACAGAGAGGCTGGTATTCAACCAGTGTGTCGCCAAGTGTTGTAGCAACTGCAACACCCTCCAAAATTTTGGCTTGCATCCAAATTTCAAAGCCTTCATTGGTTTTTCCTTTGATGGTTCCAAACACTCAAGCTTGTCCCATGAGCTATTATGAAGTCTTTTCACATTTTCGCTTGTTTGACGACCGGTTGTCTTTCAACATGTTGATTGGTTTGTCATGATTTTGATCTAATTTTGGTGATTTTGAAGGTCTGTCTTTATGTGTTTGGGTTTTCTTTGCTATGTGAGCACCCCTCGCACTCACACCAAAAGTTGTAAGCATTGCCGCGCAAGTGTCATCATGGTCGTTTGCAGATCTATCAAAAGTATTGCACTTATCACTCTGAACTCCAAGGCAGTCTCACCGAGGGCATGTTTTGTCTTGTTGGCATGGTAGTCCATGTTGTCTCGTCGTCAAATATGTTAAGTGTATGATCACAATTTCAGTCTGCACAAGTTCACTTGCTTTTGACACTTAGCCATTTTCCTGAAAATATGCTCGACTGGATAACCCTCTTCCATCGGACCTTGACTAAGCTGCACTACACAGTCTCAACCCTCAGTGACCCTACTCTACTACCCGAAACTGTGCAGTGCTTGCAGTTGTCCACCAGGCCGACGACACTGTGCAATCCCAGAGATGAGTAGGTTGTCCGCCTCCGAGAATTGCGTAGAAATTACCTTCTTGTCCAACTGAATTGCGCATTTCTAAAGGAGATTGCCCACGTGGTCATCTTCTACCTCGCTTTGCATTGTTCCCAAAAATTGCGCAAAGCTGGCCAGCTGATCCTTATTGCCCTGCCTCTAGAAATTGCGCAGACCTGTCTGGTAGTTCGTAATAGTCCCTTTGCTACACTACTCTTCTTCGCTTTGGAAATTGAGCAGTATTGACCAGTAGTCCCTCTACAACCCTGCTCTGTCCTCCCTCTAAAAATTGTGCAATAGTTGCCCCCCTCAGGGTCCCACCTTGCAGCTAACACTAGTGACTTTCACTGTGCAATTCTGCCTCCCAGTGATCACTGCGCAATTTTTCGCAACAGTGCAAGTTGTCCTCCCGGAATACCTCATTCTAGCCTGAGTTGCACTTTGCGCTGTCTCAATGAGTTGTCCTCCCTTCCTGTCACCGGGAACATAAGAAAAATGCATCATGTTAGTCTAGGAGGTTTTGGATTTGATGTCATTCTATCATGAGTGAATTGTAGGAACAGGTACACTAGTAGATCATGGCAATATGAAAAACAGGATGAAGAAGAGAGAAACCACCAATAATGATAATAGCTCTAAAGGTATGACAGTACAATCCATGAATGTGAAAAAAGAAGTTGAAGTCGAACACTCGTGGAATCACCTGATCGAAGGCCAATGATGAAAACTCGTCATTGGATGCGAAGAACTTGCCATTAAGGCATGCAACCTCTAAGGTACTAAAAGGGAGTTTCTAAGTCATCTTCCTGGATAATGAGTTGAAATTGACAGGAAATGACCCATCAAAGGAGGGCCATGATGAATCCCCCATCATCAACACAAAATAAGGAATAAAGTGGAATGAAATCAATAAGATCCAAGACTGTAACAATGGGTCAGGAAATGTATAGGTAAATAACTGCAGATAGGACTTCCCTTGAACAGTGGCGACACAACTACGGATTGTGGAAGCATTTGACTCAACATGGGACTAAAGGTCATGATGACGAAGTGGAATAGTCAGATGAGAGGAAAAATGGATCACCCAAACCCGGGAGGACAAGTGACGAAGCAAGGACATCTCAAACCCGACACAAGAAGTAGATGAGTGTCATGTTCAAGAGCGACATGATGCATATACAAACGATGTTTCACTTTCACTTTTTCCCCACTATTTCTTGTGAGTACCTCTTTATTTTTACACAAGCTTGAATAGGATACCATATGCTTGTCATATAAGTTCATTCTTCAAATGAATCCATCCTTGTAAGTTTTACGAGTCCTAGTAAGGAGAAAATCAGTCTCATCATGGTGACGAGTCTTTTGTCGTAAAATTTAACGAGTCTGATGTAAGAATAACTTGGTATATTTTTCATATTTAGAGAGTATGAAAAAGAGATGAAAAAGAAAACTCCATGTGCCTTTTCAAAAGCTGTCCCTCGAACCCAAAAAGGTAGAAAACAATATTCGAGAGAACCTCTTGATTATGTCGACCAAGGTGTACTTTTTTCGTAAATAGTCAATCTCAACCCAAAAAAGGGGTAAACATATTATGAGATGACGTCAATTCATTTATTTCAACGAGTTCGAAAAGACAAGTACTCGACAATCTTTTCATTTTCGAGAGTCAAAAAAGAGCTTTAAGATGACTCCACTTGGAGGAAATAGTGGTATAAAAGGATAGCAACTAGTTATGGTCATGATGGAATTGCTAAAAACATGTAAAGATTAAGAGGTTGGCTAATAAGACCACTCATCCTAGATGTTCCTCATGCAAGGGTAAAACAACCAAGTGACAACGAATTATTGGCAAAAGATATGGTGACGATGGAATGGACAAACCAAGGCTCATCTAGCAAAAATCGGTTGATAAAAACGACAATCACGAGATGTAAAGTGGAAATGGTTTCATTTTTACACAAGCTTGAAACATGAGAAACTATGCTTGAGTATACTTGAAGATGATTTCATTTTTTCACAAGCTTGAAACATGAAAAAAACTATGCTTGGATTTGGTTTCATTTTTCCACAAGCTTAAAATGGAAATAAACTACGCTTGGATTTGGTTTCATTTTTACACAATCTTGAAACAAAGATAAACTATGCTTGAGATAAGTTTGCATGCCCTCAACATAAAGACTCAATTCGAGGAACATGCCCCCCAAGCTTCATTTCATTCACCTAAGTGGATGGAATGAAGGTTCACTTACGAGATCAAGTCCAAGACTCGACTAGGATTTTATGAGATCTAATCCAAGACTAAAAATGGAAGGGGATTTGTTTCATTTTTTAACAAGCTTGACATAGGAAAATTATCATGCTCATGACACCTTGATTCAAATTTTACCGAGCTTGAAACAAGTAAAGGAACCATGCTCGTAGATACCTATTTCATTTTTTAATGAGGTTGACATAGTAAAAGAACTATCCTCATGGCCCTTGTTTCATTTTTAACGAGCTTGACACAAGACAAGGAACTGTACTCCATGGACCTTCCACTATAGACCAAAAGAGGCCATGGCTTCCAAGAGGTTCTCATTAGATGGGAGAACAAAAATATGGAAAGGATACATGTCTAGGAATCCAAATGAAAAATCGGGCTCCAATACCCCCAGTACATGGTGTACTACATCACCTAATAGATCATCAGTAGATGTGGGTATGGAACAGGTGGCCACGTAATTAACTTGTGGTGGGGGTGATACCGCTGGAACGTAAGAACCATTTAGGGGTGATGGTTGGCTAGGAGTTGATTCAAGGCCAATGAATGTAAGCTGATCAATGATCACAATGCTTCCTTCATGTGGGAAAAACATCACTTGAAAGAGGGAAGAGACAAGAGCTCCCATGACATAAAAATAATCACGGCCAAGGAGTAGATTAAAATCTAAAGGGCCATGGACAACCATTATGTCTATATAGATAGTCTTTCCTCCCAAATTAATAGATAACTTAGGAAGGATCCCTAACGGTTGACTGGTTCCTCTGTTAAAAGCTAATAGATTCTGGGTGAAGGGGACAAGCTGAGGAGAACTTAAAGCTTGCCAACCAGTTAAGGACAAAATTCTAACAAATGTGCCTTTGTATATGACTGTGCTAGGTGTTGTAACATGTATTTTTTTGCTACCTTTAATATTCATGTTTCATTAAAAAATCACTTGAAAATATCTTTAAAAAGATAAGGCAAGAGGGAGATGTAATAAATTGCATATCGAAATCAAAACAAAAAAGAAACAAGTGTAAAAGAATTGGCCCATGTGATTAAGTTGAATCATATTATAAATGGTTTATGGAGCCATAACCAATATATATGTGTGTGTGTGTGTGTTAAGTGATGCGGTTAATCGTAATCGTAAAGATGCAGCGGGCAATTATATTATTACCACAGGTATCACCTATCACCGATTGCGATAAAGGCGTATCTTGAAAACTGTGTAAAGTCTTTGGAAAAGGAGGAAAAAGGTATGGTTACGCATTTTTATATGTATTTCTATTATAAAGGATTATAATAGAAATAAGCGCTAAATAGGTCGGACCCAAAGCGTATATATATTATGTTTTATAAGCCCCAGTGGGTCTGCGATCATCGTATAACGCTTTATATATATGTATGTGGTATGCCGATTGCGATTTGTGACAGGATGGACCCGAAACACATATATATTATGTTTTAAAGTCCTAGCGGGTCCGCCACACCACAGGGCTATAGATGTTGGTTCTGCAGATAGCGATTGTGATGGCCGGACCCGAAAGCACATATATGGTGCTTTATAATTCTAGCGGGTCCGTAAAACGCCAAATGCATATGTGATTAGTTCATTCACCGATTGCGATATGCGATGGGATTTCAGGCCCGATATTGTTATATACCACATTTTATAACTCTGGCAGGTCCACAGTCATGTAGTTTGTAAAGGATTGGGTTAATACACCATTGGAAATTTTAGATTGCGATTTGTGATGGGAAGTCAACGGAGCATTGAAAAGGCGAAACCGATGGGTTTATGCAACATATTTAATTATTTTTGAGTTCCGCAGTAAACCAAAGGTTTGCGTTAATTTCCTTGTATAAAGGTAAAATCAGTATTAGAGCCGAATCCGAAGAAGAAGGCAATTGGTGCAGTTTCCTTTGTATTTTGGTCAATCAAAACGCTCGATACATACGTAAACCCAGATTTATGCACGGCTAACACAATTTATCACGACTAAAATGGATTAATCATTATTTAGGCATATACAGAGGAACTCGGCAACAAATTAACAGAGCAAGCCAACATTTATCATCCTCTTCTAAATTCAGTTATGTTCCTGTTATTTCATGTTCTTTGAGGTGTCTTTTACCCTCTGTAAAATCCTGTAATAGTTTTTAATTCAGATAGTTCGGGAAACAATTTAGTAGTTTGACAGTTTCAGAGATCAACAACTATTTCACAAATGTATAAAAGGAGGAAAATTTACAAAGAAGGGGTTTGAATTGTGGAGAACCTAGAGGCAAGGCCATTGTATTCATGATATAATTGTTGATTAATGAAGAATCAAAAGTTTCCATGAATTTGTTGGGTAAGATTTTGTGACTTCTCTGTCATGTGCCATCTTATGTTTTCTTCCTTCAAGTATTGTAATGAAGCTGCAGGTCTTTATTTTCTTAGGTAGATAAAGTTAAAGTTCCTTAAAAGAGCGCTCCTGTACTTGAAACTTTCACCTTTCTTTCTAAGTTACAGATAGTAGTTTCTATGCAAGGCAACATATTATCTTTAACTTCTCGAAGAGTCATAGATAGTAGTTTCTGTGTTGAACAACATATTGTCCATGATTCAGTTGTCATCTTCATAATTCTTCTAAGTTATAGATAGTAGCTTCTGCGTAAGACAACATACTATTTTAACTTCTTCAAGCTTTCTTCATTTATCATTCATATTCAGCTAATCAAATGGCATTCTGATATTTCCTTGTCACCTAAGTATTGAGAGTAAAAAAACCAAGTCTCCAGGTCCTTCATTCGAGAACACAACATATATCTAAGTGACAAATAAGTGACAATAAATAATATTTATTATGTTTTAAGTACAATTTCTCTACAGCCAAGAAATTTGTTTCTTAAGGTACAACATTAATTGGCACCGTCGTCGGGGAGGGAAGACAAGAACAATTTTCCCTGGGTTTTTAAGATTTTCCTCTAGTTGTTTAGTGAGGAGGAAATATTTGGTTGTTTTGAACCAGAGCAATAAATCTGGCTTCAAGAAGACCCCATACAAGATCAGACACTTCACAACAAAAGGTTCAAGCTCTTTTAGATCCTGAAAGGCTAGTTTCTAGGAGGGTTGGAAGGTCTAAGATTCCAATTACACCAATTCCTATATTGTCTGCATCAGGAAGCAATTCACCTGAACATTCATTTGATAAAGAGTCATCTTTTTCATCATCTTCATTTCAGGAACCTAACTATTAAGAGAAAACTTTAGAATCTATTACTTTTCATTTATCTGCTATAATCATTCAACATCAACCAATAACCACATTACCACCTCTGCAAATTCCATTTACCTCTTAGTCAGGTTCCACATCTATTGGTGATCAAAGTTTAATAAACATGAAAGCCCCTGCATTCTTAGTGAATAGGTATGCACCTCTTCAACTACCACAACTGTTCAATCAAATGCCAGTGGATTACCTCAAAACTCTTCCTTGTTTTTCAGGGGAAGATGAACAAACAATAGAGAATCATGTAGTAGTATTTTGTAATTTTGTAGAAAGCCTAAATGTTGAAGATTTAGATGTTATTCTAAGACTTTTTGTTCAGTTCTTGGATGGAGAAACAAGGAAGTGGTTCAAAGGACTTCCCAATAGTACTATTCCTTCTTGGGAAGAGATGGAATGTTTATTTATTCAGAGATGGGGAGAAAAAAGAGACCATGGGTATTCCTTAATAGAGTTTAATTCCATAAAGAAGAAGTTTGATGAAACTATGGCTGAATTTGTCAGAAGATTTAACAAATTTTACAATAGTCTCCCAGCGGAGATTAAGCCTCCTCCTGCTGGTGCAAAAATAACTTTTGCAGGGGCTTTCGAATCAAATTTTGGATTCACATTAAGGGAAAGAAGAGCTGCAACCCTTGATCAAATCCAAACAGATGCATTAGAGATAGAAGCAAATATGGTGGCTGCAGGAAAAGCCCTAGAAACACAGTCTATCCAAGATAAGGGAAAGGCAAAGATGGAATCCTCTCAAAGTCAAGAATTGGAGGATATGTGTAATGTAATTAAAACTTTGTCAAATAAGGTAGATAAATTAGAGTTAGAAAATAAGAATTTTCAGAAGCAAACATAGTATAATAAGAGCTTTAATCCCCAATAAAGAAGACAACCTTTGCAAATCTTGCAAAGGGAAAGAAAATATCAAAATCAAATTCAAACACCATTAAATATAGAGGCAGATCCTGTTGAAAAACAAGAGCATCCTGAAGATCAAATTTTTACATTATATGCAGTGGATGATGATGAACTTGGTATCGAAGAAGAAGAGTATGAATATGATTAAACATATGCCATTCATGATAAAATTGATGAATATTGGAAGCAATTCTCTAATTTTATGTAGGTTGAACTACATAAGAAATATGACTTGAGATCAAGGAAGAGGTAAGAAATCAAGAAAATGAAAATGAGTAGCGAGTTTCAACTTCCTCACCAAAGGCAACTCCACAAGAATCTCAGTCTGCAAAACAAGTGAATAAAGGAAAGAAGCAACAGAATGAAAATAGCAGGACACAGATACTTCAAGGTGAGTCTTCTCGAGATCAAACTAGAAAAATTCCTTTCAAGAGACTTTTTCAATTCCTCGAGTAATCCCTGTCATGAAAAAAGGTGAAGAGGGGAATGAAAGGACTGCTAAATAGGGTCACTTGTTTAGTCTTATTAAGGAGTTGGAAAAGGTAATAATTCAGTTCCTCTTACAGAGTTCACAAAAATACCTATTATCAAAAGGAGATTGTTGAGTTTATTCATTTAAAAGAGAATGAGAGTATAAATGACACTGTAAATCTGTAGGAAGATAAACGAGTAGTGGTTTTTGGTCCACATGTAGAGGAAGTAGATTCTTCAATACCTCCTTTTTATATTTCCTTATTGGTTCATGATTTCCTCCTACATAATTGTATGTTTGATTCGGGAGCTTCACATAATCTTATGCCTTTGTCAGTGATGAAGCAACTAAATCTACAAGTTACCAAACCCTATAGGGAATTGTATTCTTTTGATTCAAATAAAGTCAAGTGTCTGGGGGTTATTAAGGATCTGGCAGTGTCACTAGCCCAAATTCCAACTAGAAGCTTGGTCATGGATGTAATAGTAGCAGATATCCGTGCTAGATTTGGAATTCTTCTACCTAGGTCTTGGGGGGGCTAAAATGGGCGGTGTTTTAAAGCTGGATTTTACATATGTTGTTATACCGATTTTTGGTGGGGAAGAGAGGAGATTGTATAAAGAAACTAGATTTGTAAAAACAATTACAAAAAATAGAGCAAGTAATTCACCTGTATATAGCCAGGACAAGGATGACTTTGCTTGTTTCACACTGCATGATAATGTAGAGCTGGTTGAAGATAATTAGAAGCAACTTAATTCAGCCAATGTAATTATAGAGTTGAAAACTGAAGGAGTGTGGAAATGTTTCTTTGATGGAGCTTATTCCAAGGAAGGAACATGTGTTGGTTTTCTTCTAATTGCTCCTAGAGGTAATATGTTCCCTTTTTCCTTTAAATTATAGTTTGAGGCAACAAACAATGTGACAAAATATGAGTCCTTGATTATTGCTCTACAAACAACTAAATAGATGGGAGTTAAGTCAATTTCTGCTTTTGGAGATTCAGAGTTGATTATTAAGCAAATAAAAGATCACTGCCAAACAAAGCGCCCTAGGCTTAGGGCATACAGAAGTGAGGTATGGGATTTGATTGAGAACTTTTTTGAAGCTTTTAACATTCAATTCATTCCAAGAGATGAGAATAGGTTAGCAGATTCATTGGCTGTGGCTGCTAGTATTTTCAAGCCTCCTATTAATCCAAGACTAAGATATGAGGTAGAAATGAGGTACAAACCCTCTGTTCCTGATAATGTTAAAAATTGGCAAGTTTTTGAAGATGATCAACAGATTAAATAGCTTTTGATTATGGTTGAAGAGTTTGAGGGCAATAAAATTGATCAGGATGAGGAAGAGACAACAAAAATTGCAGAAGTTAGTGATTTAAAAGATTCAATAGCAAATCAAAAGATCTTTCAATTGAAAGATAATATTCTGCCAAAGGGACTTGTTCCTCTTGAAAGGCTTTTTAATTCCAATGACGTGGTTGTTGACTCAAGGAAGGTTTCACAGGATGAACACATTTAGGATCACAAGATTGGAACTCAAGAGAAACTCATAATGAATTATTTTTTCAAGATTCACTGGCGGAATGGTTCTAGATTAAGCACTCAAATGCTAACCTGGTACCATTGGAAGATTGACTTCACTTGATGGAGATCAATCATGTACATATGTATGAACTTGTACATAAATAAGCTCAGGCGTTGAGCATTTGGTTTCCAGTTGCAGTTCTTCAGTTTAATCATTAGCTGATGTATAAGGGTGACTTTCCCAGTTGGAAACTGGTTTACAGAGGTATCATACTTCAAGATTGTCAGGTTTCAATTGCCAAATTTAAGGGTTTTCATAGTTTTGGACTCCACACCTAACTAAGGCTACTGATCTATGATTCTCAATATTTTACTATCAAAGTGCAAGCATCTTATCACTGCAGATATTGTTGTGGGTTTGTTGTACAAATTTTCACACAGTTAAGCTTGGAAAAGCAATTGATGACTCCATGCCTAATGGATAAGGCACTAATCTACAGTTCACAGTGCTTTTGTGGCAAAAGAACTATCCCCAGGTGGAGCCAGATGTTGTAACATGTAATTTTTTATTGCCTTGAATATTCATGTTTCATTCAAAAATCACTTGAAAATATCTTTAAAAAGATAAGGCAAGAGGGAGATGTAATAAATTGCATATCAGAATCAAAACACAAAAGAAACAAGTGTAAAAGAATTGGCCCAGTGATCAAGATAAATCATATTATAAATGGTTTATGGAGCCATAACCAAAAATATATATGTGTGTGTGTGTGTTAAGCGATGCAGTTAATCGCAATCGCAATCGCAAAGAAGCAGCTAGAAATTATATTATTACCACAGGAATCACCGATCGCCAATTGCGATAAAGGCATATATTGAAAACTGCGCAAAGGCTTTGGAAAAGGCGAAAAAAGGTATGGTTATGCATTTTTATATGTATTTCTATTATAAAGGATTATAATAGAAATATGCGTTGAACAGGCTAGACCTGAAGCGTATATATATTATGTTTTATAAGCCCCGGCGGGTCTGCGATCATCGCATAACTCTTTATATATGTATGTGGTATGTCGATTGCGATTTGTGTCAGGCTAGACCTGAAACACATATATATTATGTTTTAAAGTCCTAGCGGGTCTGCCAAACCGCAGGGCTATAGATGTTGGTTCCGCCGATAGTGATTGCGATGGCTAGACCCGAAAGCATATATATCATGCTTTATAATTCTGGCAAGTCCATAAAGCACCAAATGCATATGTGATTAGTTCATTTGCCGATTACGATATGCAATGGGATTTCGGACCCGATATTATTATAATCACGTTTTATAACTCGGCGGGTCTGCAGTCATAGTTTGTAAAGGATTCGGTTAATACACCATTGGAAAGGGTCGATTTCGATTTGTGATGGGAAGTCATTGAAACATTGAAAAGGCGGAACCGATGGGTTTATGCAATAGATTTAATTCTTTTTAACTTCCGCAGGAAACCAAAGGTTTGCGTTAATTTTGTTGTATAAAGGGAAAATCAGAATTAGAGCCGAATCTGAAGAAGAAGGCAATTGGTGCAGTTTTCTTTGTATTTGGCCAATCAAAACGCCTGATACATATGTAAGCCCAGATTTACACACGGCTAAAACAATTTATCATGACTAAAATGGATTAATCATTATTTAGGCATATACATAGGAACTTGCCAACGGATTAACAGAGCAAGCCAACAATTATCATCCTCTTCTAAATTCAGTTATGTTCCTGTTATTTCATGTTCTTTGAGGTGTCTTTTACTCTCTCTAAAGTCCTATAATAGTTTTTAATTCAGATAGTTAGGGAAACAATTTAGTAGTTTGACAATTTCAGAGATCAGCAACTGTTTCACAAATGTATAAAAAGAGGAAAATGTACAAAGAAAGGGTTCGAATTTTGGGGAACTCGGAGGCAAGGCCATTGTATTCATGATATAATTCTCGATTAATGAAGAATCAGAAGTTTCCATGCATTTTTTGGGTATGATTTTGTGATTTCTTTGTTATGTGCCATCTTATGTTTTCTTCCTTCAAGTATGGTAATGAAGTTGCAAGTCTTTATTCGCTTAGGTAGATAAAGTTAAAGTTCCTTAAAAGAACGCTCCTGTACTTGAAATTTTTACCTTTCTTTCTAAGTTGCAGATAGTAGTTTCTGTGCAAGGCAAAATATCTTTAACTTCTCCAAGAATCACAGATAGTAGTTTTTGTGTTGAACAACATATTGTCCATGATTCAGTTCTCATCTTCATAATTCTTCTAAGTTACAAATAGTAGCTTCTATGTAAGGCATCATACTATTTTTAACTTCTTCAAGCTTTTTTCATTTATCATTCATATTCAGCTAATCAAATGGCATTCTGATATTTCCTTGTCACCTAAGTATTGAGAGTAAAAAAAACCAAGTATCCAGGTCCTTCATTTGAGAACACAACATATATCTAAGTGACAAATAAGTGACAGTAAATAATATTTATTAATGTCTTAAGCACCATTTCTCTACAACCAGGAAATTGGTTTCTTAAGGTACAACACTAGGTATGACCATATGGTAAGCCTGTACCATAATCTGGAAAGGCACATAAGACAGAAGATGATATTCTGTTAGTTGACTCCAATCAAAAGAAGTGACTAAACTACTTGGAGGGGGTATCGTAGGAATGTGAGAGCTGCCCTCTTTCTGTATGAGAACAATAGAACCACTGTCATGCAACTCTAGAACGAGAGGATTTCCTTGCAGTTCATTCGAAATTGAAGAAACCAGAAGAACTTGAGCAGTATGAGGTCCACTCTCTACAGGGAAGGTACGGTTAACTGAAGGTGGATCAAAGTCTACCATTTTCTCAACCAATGGTTGGTCGAGAATGGACTCATGAGACTCACTTTTAGAATGAGTGGGGTTGACCAAAGATTACTTTTGATCAATCACTGGATCAACTAGTGAAGGATCATGGGAAAGCTTTCGATACCAAGTTGGAAGACAAGGTTGAGAAGCTGTAAGGTTTTCCAACTCTTTGGAAGCTTCAGCGATAAGAGGACAAAGGTGAATGGGATGATTATCTTCACACAACTTACATGGAAATTTAACTTTTCTCTTTTTACCATGGGATTTATTGTTACTAGTTGAGGGTTTGTCACCAACATGATCTCTAGAGGCTGATGAAAAAGGTCGATGTGAATATGCGGACCACACTTCTAAGACCTTGGGAATACCAGGAAAACTTCAAAGAAGGTAGTCGCCCCTACATAACATGCAAGGGAATTTCACTTTCTGAGGCCGGTTGGAAGATTTTTCTTCATTAGTTGCATCGGTAGCAATGGCTGCTTGGTTGCCCCCTTGCTTATTTTGCTTCTTCTTCTTCATCCTCTTCTTCTTCTTCTTAGCTTCATGGTTACTAGAATCCAGACTTTCATTAGGCGAAGAGGAAGAATGAGGTGAAGAAGGTGAGGGGTCAACTTTAGGATCAATATGAAGTTGGTGTTGTTCAGGTGGAGGAGAACTTGGTTGAAAAGAAGTTTGGACACTTGAAATCACTGAGGCTGAAAATAACCAAATGGACAGATCAATGGTCAATCTAGGAAGGGACAACGTTGCCATATAAGGAGCACCAATATTTCCAAAAGAAGGAAAAGGACCAAGATTCCTATTAGAGGGGTTTCCTTGACTGGTAGACTCAGGAAATGTTTCCATCAGTATCAACCTAAGATCTACTAAGGAGTATTTCGACAGAAGGATGTTTTTTCGTGTTCAATTAATTGATTTTAGAACTTTAACAAAAATAAATCAAAAAGAGGTAATCTAGGCAAAAGGGTTTACCGAGTATCCGTGAACCGATATATACACCTTAGCCGAAACCAAGGACTTAACGTGCGACGGCCAATATCCCTGAATGTGTGTTCGATGTATCACGTTTACAAGGCATCTGGCTCAGTTACCTGTGGCTATAGGATAGCAACCTAATGGGGTCTCCTAATATATACACGATGGTACAGGGAGCACAAGTCTGTGTTAGCATTGTCTAATGCAAAACCGTCCGATGAGAGCTTCCCTATATACTTATCATGCTGAAGTGCCTCTGATATGCCTGAAAGTACTAGAGAACCTTCTATATACTTCCATACTAGGACAAGATTTCACCCCCTGAATACACTGCAGGTAGTTAACGACAACTGCTATGTTTAAAGACATTGGAACATATCTCTAGCCTAGACCTCTAGATATTTTTGTTAAGTTCCAAATGCTCCTTAGGTTAATTGAGGTAAAATTTAATGTTTATCTTCAATTAATTTTTGGTTTTAAGGCTCAAAACAATGTCAACTGAACACCTATGATGCAACTATATGAGAAAAGGAAATATTTTCATTTTAATGAAAGTCAAACTAATCAAGGGAAGAAATTTCAATCTATAATGCATCAAACAAAATGCATCATGCAAAAATTCCTTCCACCAACTTTCATTTTTGTCCTCCAAATGCAAGGTCAAAAGTAAAAATGATTCTGACTTTTCACTATCCTAAATGCAACTTTTTCGAAATAAAAACGACTTTTACATTACTAAGATGCATTTCTATGAATTATTATCTTCTTTTACTTTTGAATGATTTGATGCACCTAATACATTCTTTAGCTTTCAAACACCGAAAAATGTGATCTTGTTAAGTTATGGTATGTTCTATGCTTATAACAGTTTACTTCTTTTCTTATTATATTCCACAGATTAGCAATCACATGTACATAAAGTAAAGTGTAGATAGAACATTAAACGATCAACAAAAAACAACCCAATAGAAGAGACACAAGATGTGGCGGCTAACCAGGGACAAAACCCACAATGTGTGGGGAAACCCTTTGATCAAATCTTCTTTTATCGTCAATAATTCAGCAGAGAGAAATAATACAATAAATATGATTTATATCAGCAGTGGCAAACCCTAGATCAACAACATCAACTTTAGAGACTTCATCATCAAAACTAGGGCAGTCGATATCTCACAAACTGATTGTCGGATCGGCTTGATTCCACCACCAAAAGTTGCAGCCTTCAGAGGAGGTTCATATGAACCTACAACATAGTTCATATGAGGAGATATTCTGGTCCACGCAGGTCAAACTTTAGTTCTGTAGTTGCAGCTTCAGTTTCAACAGCTTCCTTCAAATTATGGCAGTCGATATCTCGTAAACAATCCGTCGGATCGACTTGATTCCACCACCAAAAGTTGCAACCTTCAGAGGAGGTTCAGATGAACCTATAACACAGTTCAGATGAGGAGATCTTCTTGTCCATGCAAGTCAAACTTCACTTCTGCAGTTGCAGCTTTAGTTTCAATAGCTTCCTTCAAACTAGGGCAGTCGATATCTCGCAAATCGTCTGTTGGATCGAATTGATTCCACCACCAAAAGTTGCAGCCTTCAGAGGAGGTTCAGATGAACCTAAAGCGTAGATCAGAAGAGAAGGTTTGATGGTCCAAACTGGTCAAATTTTGGATCTGCAGTTGCAACTTCAGTTTCAATAGCTTCTGGCTTCACATGTGTGAGAGAGAGACCCTTTTCTACGCAGTAGAGAAGAGACTCTTTTCTGCTCAGTAGAGAGAGAGACGTGATGAGATGAGTGAGTGAAAATGAGGAAAATTCCTCCTATATTTATACACAACTGTTGATGTTTGAATAGATGCGACTATTGGGCTTCTGAGCCTACATGAGTTGTAGGCCGGCTTGATAATAATTCCATAATCAAAATAAATTAATATCTCCATGAATACTTATCGGAATTGGATGATCTTTAGATCAATCCTACACCTCTCGACGAGAGGAATATAATGAACATATTATTAGCCATGAATAAGATGACCTGCATGAATTTTGGCCCTAGTTTCCAATTTTAACACTCCCTCTCAACTAGGGAGAACTTCATCTGCAATCTGTATGTATGTCGCTACTATTCATCCATCAAATGCACTGCCCTGTGCAGCCTGACCCTTGCCCTACTCTGCTCTATTCTGCCTATTCTGCTTTGTCTTGTTTTTCTCTACTTTTGTCTGAATTATGAAGAAGAAGAAATGATCGAGGATGTATCATACTGACTCAAAGTCAGTCTCAGAGTATGTACCACTGGTCCCAGACCAGTCTCAACCAACCCGAAGTCAGCATCATAGTGAGTACAACTCCTACCACTGGTCCCAAACTAGTAACATCCTCCACTGACTCAAATTCAGTCTCAGAGTGCGTACCACTGGTCCTAGACTAGTAATAACCAACCCGAAGTCAGTGTCATAAAATGTACCACTCCTACCACTGGTCCGAGACCAGTAACAACCAACCCGAAGTCAGTGTCATAGAATGTACCACTCCACCACTGGTCCCAGACCAATATCATTGATCCTAGATCAATGGAGGTCATCCTAGCGTAGGGAGTACGGTAGATACAATGATGCATCCATCGGTACTAATATGGTCCCTAACTTCATTTCCCTGCTCATTGATCAGATGAGAGGTACTTCCCATGAGTCCTAGATTACATGGGTAGGATGCCTCGACATGAGAACTAATCAATCCTATCCTCACAGGAGAACACATCAATTCTGCTACAATCGCCATGGAGAACACAGCAATCCAGGCCGCCATGGAGAATACATCAATCTAGGCCTCATAGGAGAACACATCAATCCTACTACAATCGCCATGGAGAACACACCAATCCAGGCCTCACAGGAGAACACATCAACCTTGCTACAATCGCCATGGACACACCAATCCAGGCCTCACAGGAGAACACATCAATCCTGCTACAATCGCCATGGAGAACACATCAATCCAAGCCTCACAGAAGAACACATCAATCCTGCTATACAGGAGAGCGAATCAGCGTGTTCCACAAGAGAGTGAATCATCTTGTCCCACAAGAGAGCGAATCATCTTGTTCCAGTGCGCACCACCAAGGGAGGGTGAGTCACCCTGTGGTCGTATGTTACTCCAGTAAGAACCGCAAGCACTCAGAGCTCCCAGAGCTCAATGTATGCAACATGTAGGACCCTTGTACAAGGGTTTCTTGACGACTCCAAGTCGTTTGGGAAAATCACAGATTAGATCTTTCCTCGGGGCTTTGACAAGGTGTATCGACCTATACATCATCTTAATGCGATGGAGCCTCCTTGCTCATCGAATTACCATATCCCAGATGATGTCTATCTGTTGGAGAAATCAACGAATACGGGATTCCTCAATAATTGAATCCCACCTTTGGTTGTTACAGAGAATCACAGTGGTATGTATTCAAACAACTCATTGAAGAGCTTCCCCAACGAGGCAGCTTCATACAAGATCATACTCGTAGATATGTATCTAGTCTCGGTGGTGCTTATGGCAACCGACTTCTGCTACCTGTTCATCCATTATATTGAAGTAGAATCCAAAGAGAAACAACATTAAAAGTTCTCCAGTGATCCTCCACACTACCTGCCTAATCAACATTCAAATAATCATGCAGTTTCATATTTTCGGCAGTGTATCTCAATCCATGAGAGATTGTGTCCTGAAGACGTCTCAAAATATTCTTGGCACCAATCTAGTGAGGCTCAACCAAATATGAGCTCACAATGCTAACTGCAAAACATATGTTCGGACGGAGGTTAACCAAGAACATCAATGCGAATGAGTTTTTGAAACTTAGAGGCATTTCCCAAATCTGGTCCAACATCACTACCATATAACTTTTGAAAGTTAAGATCCTCAAGGTAGTCACAGGCTTGCAGTCCATCATACCAAATATTTTCCCTGAGATAGAAAAATTTCCCTTGGCTTCTGCCGCACTTCAAGTCTTGGGTTCTTCATTTCAATTTCAGAAGCCAACTCCCTCTTACATTTGTGAATGTGAAGGTATGCACCTGTTAGAAAGAGGTCATCCACATACAACACCAGTATGAGAGGTTTGTCATCTTCAACCTTAAGGCAAAGGTTAGGATCGGCTTCACTCCTAGTGAATCTTAGCTTCATCAAGTAGCTATCGATCCTCTCATACCATGCTCGGGGTGCTTGCTTCAGCCCATAGAGAGCCTTATTCAACCTGCATACATGAGATTTTCAATCATAAATCTCAAATCCTTCAGGTTGCTTCACATAGACCTCTTCTTTGATCGAACCATGCAAGAACGCGGTCTTGACATCCATCTGATGTAGGTTCCATCCTTGTGAAGCCACAAGGGCTATGATCAAGCGGATGGTCGTATATCTGGCAATAGGTGCAAATATCACATCATAGTCTATAACTTCCTTCTAGGAGAAACCACGAGCAACAAAACGAGCCTTATACTATTCCATACTTCCATTTGCTGCAACTTTATCTTGTAAAGCCATTTTGAAGTAACAATTGTCTTGTCCTGGGGTCTAGGAACTACTTCCCAGACATCATTCTCCATAATAGACTCATATTCTTTGGTCATAGCCTCCTTCCATACTTGATGCTTGATAGCATTTGAGAATTATGAAGGCTCATTTTGTATGATCATGCTCATGATGGTCAAGTATCCCTGATACCTGTTAGGTTTCTCACTTTCACGGAAGGTTCCTCGAGGTGCAACATGTCCTTTAGCATCATCGAGTATCCCCTTAAGCCATGAAGGCCTCTTCCTAAAGAGGAAGGCTTAGGTGGATAAATAGGATCCATGGGTTCCTCAACATCAGGAATTGTTACATCATCTACCCATAGAGACAACTTCCACAATTGTACAGTTCTTCCTTTCTGCCACACCATTCTGATTAGGAGTATGTGGTGTAGTAGTCTCCCTCTTAATGCCAGCCTCAGATATGCCTGAGTGAACCAACTGTAATAGGTCTTGCTTTGGCTTGAGGGGAATGGTCCCCTTTTGAGCTTTACTTCGGCACATCCTGGAAATACACCTTCTTTCTCTACTTGAAATTCGACCATCCCTGTCACCATTTGTCTTACATCGAGTAGAGATTTATAATGAAGGGGGACAAACCTCCGATGCCAAAATTCAGACTGAAGAGATGTGTCATAAGACATGACACCTAGCAGACTTTGACCTGATATAATGAATCAACATGAAACCCAAGAGTAAAGGCATCTTTAACAT
Source organism: Pinus taeda (assembly GCA_000404065.3). NCBI lineage: Eukaryota > Viridiplantae > Streptophyta > Pinopsida > Pinales > Pinaceae > Pinus > Pinus taeda. The sequence continues at coordinate 76,755 of APFE030201535.1, forward strand.
TATTTTTCCATATATGTACCTTGCCATCGTTGAAGGTTACCTTGTAGCATTTGTCTTTCGTTGCCGAGATGGACACCAAGTTCTTTTTGAGGTCAGGTGCATTTAATACATCCTGGAATTTCTAGCCTTCTTGAATGGTTGTCCTCTTCCTTGATTCCCATTTCTCCTCTTACCTTTACTATTGAATTTGTCATTCCTTTGATTGCCATCAGAGGGATTTTAATCATCATCCTGGTGTGAGTCCTTTCTATCAAGGCACTCCCTTGCATAGTGACCTGCTTTATTGCAGATGTAACATCGTCCTTTTCTTCCACCCTTAGGTCCAGCCTTTCCTTTTGATTTAGTCCCGAAATTATTTATTTTCTTAGCATGAGAAGAAAAGGCAACAGGAGGACCTTTAGGCATGGGCATTTCTTGCTCTTCTACCCTTGTTTCTTCTTGAATGCATCTAGCCATTAATTCCTCGAAGCCAGGAATTATATTATTGTTCAGAAGAGTAGTCTTGAACACGTACCATTCAGATGGTAATCCTCCAAGAGTAGTGAGTGCCGTTTCTCTGTCAGTAATAGTTTCCCCAATAGATAGGACATCATTCTTGATCTCGGTGATTGTTAAGAAGTATGCTTGCATACTCTCATCTTTACCCTTGTTGATTTCCCTCAGTTTATTTCTAAGAAACAAAACTTGATTTGCATCATTAACTTTAAATATACTCACCAGTCTATCATAGATTTCCTTGGAGGTGTCCAGTTCAGAGATGTAGGCCACCAAGTGCTTGTCGATAGAGTCCTGGATGATCTTTTTTGTTTTGACTTTTCCGTTTTTCCATTTGTTCCAGGTAGCAACAGATGCATTTGATGGAGGCTCAACAATATTGCCTCTTACATCGTCCAACACTCCTTGACCTTCTAGGGTTAGATCAATAGACATCTTCCATCCGCGATAGTCAGCTTTCTCACAGAGCTTGTCTTCGGCAGGAAAGAGTGTTGAGGACCCCATAGTTCTTTTAGGATAGCCTTGCCAATCTTCTCTTCGGTGATTACTATTGCTCTTGCTTGAGCTTTGCTTCACCTTAGCTCTGATACCATGTTAAGTTATGGTATGTTCTATGCTTATAACAATTTACTTATCTTCTTATTATATTCCACAGATTAGCAATGGCATGTACATAAAGTAAATTGTAGATAGAACATTAAACAATCAACAGAAAACAAGCCAAGACAAGAGACACAAGATGTGGCGGCTAGCCAGGGACAAACCCCACAATGTGTGGGGAAAACCTTTAATCAAATCTTATTTTATCTTCAATAATTCAGCAGAGAGAAACAATACAATAAATCTGATTTATATCAGCAATAGAAAACCCTAGATCAGCAACATCAGCATTAGTGGCGTCATCTTCAAAACTAGGGCAGTCGATATCTCACAAACTGATTGTTGGATCGGATTAATTCCACCACCAAACGTTGCAGCCTTTAGAGGAGTTTTTGATGAACCTATAGTGCAGTTTAGATGAGGAGATCTTCTGGTCCATGTAGGTCAAACTTCACTTCTGCAGTTGCAACGTCAGTTTCAACAGCTTCCTTCAAACTAGCGGAGTCGATATCTCGCAAACCGTCTATCGGATCGAATTGATTCCACCACCAAAAGTTGCAGCCTTTAGAGGAGGTTCAGATGAACCTACAACTTAGTTCAGATGAGGAGATATTCTGGTCCACGCAGGTCAAACTTCACTTTTGCAGTTGCAGCTTCAGTGTCAACAACTTCCTTCAAACTAGGGCAGTCGATATCCCGCAAACCGTTCGTCGGATCGACTTGATTCCACCACCAAAATTTGCAGCCTTCTGAGGAGGTTTAGATGAACCTACAATGCAGACCATAAGAGGAGGTTTGATGGTCCATGCTGTTCAAAGTTTGGATCTGCAGTTGCAACTTTAGTTTCGCAGTTTTCGGCTTCACATGTGTGAGAGAGAGACCCTTTTCTGTACAATAGAGAAGAGACTCTTTTCTGCGCATTAGAGAGAGAGAGATGTGATGAGATGAGTGAGTGCAAATGAGGAAAATTCCTCCTGTATTTATACATAACTGTTGATGTTTGAATAGATGCGACTGTTGGGCTTCTGAACCTACATGAGTTGTAGGCTGGCTTGATAATAATTCCATCATCAAAATAAATTCATATCTCCATGAATACTTATCGGAATCGGATGATCTTTAGATCAATCCTACACCTCTTGACGAGAGGAATCTAATGAACATATTATTAGCCATGAATAAGATGATCCACATGAATTTTTGTCCTAGTTGCCAATTTTAACATATCTATTTTCAATGATGAATCTCAAAAAATAACTTTTCAATGCAACTAATCTAGTGCATTTTCATGAAAAGTAAATTTCGAAATACAAGCTAAAACAAATGCAAAATGATGTTTTCAATGATTTCCACATAAAACAACACTCAATCAATCAACAAAACAAACATCTCAACGACACCAACAAGCAGAAAGTGATGACCAATTGACTAGAAACCCTAGAACTCAATCAGATTTCACTTCAAAGCCAATGAGACAAATTTTGTAATTAATCAAGAAAATCAATAAAAAACTGACAAATCCAAGCATACAGGATAGGAAAAGACCTTAAGGGCCAAGACACACTGGATTCTAAGTAAGAAGCCTTAAACATTGGCACATTCAAGGATCATCTTTATTTATATACCAAAACCCATGATGATTGGCTTATTATCGCTACTTTACATAGCTAAATCCGCGATGGTCAGGGTCATCAACTCTACTTTGTATAGCAAAAGTAGTGATGATCTCAACGCGGTTGTGACTAAACAATGAAGAATTTTTTTTCCATCACGATTGTACATGTAAAAACTGACTATGCCATCACAACTGTTAGAGCTAAACCCACGGTGGGCGGGGAATATGAAACAAACAAAAAATATTCCAAGAAAGAATCCAGTATTAGCATTCTAAGGCAGTAACCAGTGATGGTATATACCCATACTGATGCAGAAAAATCGAGAAATTGATGGTTAGTCTAACTAATCATAGGATCTGATTGAAGGAATGGATGGAAAGGGTTATAGCTTTCCCAGCGGAGTCGCCATTTTGTTGTCTAGGAAATCCTCTCTGCAGACAGAGATGATCCCTCTAGCCCAATGAGTGGGACTAGCAACCTACGTGACAATCTACTGGACACTTTCCTAAGTTACGATTAAGTAAGAGATGAAGAATATGGCCTACCTCGTTCTGATGCTATCATGTCGTCCTTTGTTGAATACCTTGAATCACTTGCATCATGGGCTCGTTCCTTTTGCTCACAACATTTATACACCTGCCCAAGAGATCAAGAAACAACAAGGCATGCAAATACAAATAGCATATTCAAAAGTAACCTACTTAACAAATCAAGGAGTGTTAAGACAAATGATACATAAACATACACATTTGTGGAAAATGAACCAGCAGTTGTATATTAATATAATAAAGGAGGAAGTATACAACCAAGTCATGATGTCAACAGGCTCTCCTTGAATGAATGTCCATGTCTAAGATAAGCTCTCCAAGCACTCCTCCTCCAAGTCAAATGAGTAGCATATAGGCACAATCTTAGCATAAGGGTACAAATAGACAAAGACCAACTATTTGGGAATGGGAAAAGATGAATATATAGGCAAGGAAAGGGTGTTAGGATCTCTTCAATGATAGGAGGAGGCCATCATCTCAAGGAGGTAGCTCATAGGGATAAGAAAAAAAGGCCAAGTTGAGAGAACTCGACCTCATCCATGCCGAACAACCTCCAACTAGCCGTTGTGGAAGCTTCTTATCCTCTTTGGGAAAATTGCCTTTTAGGGATCATCGCGGGTATTCAAGCAAACAGAGTGATGGCATCGCGGGGCTAGTATAATGCAACTAGCGACCATCACGATTTTTAGTATCATAAGAGCGATGATTCCAAAATTAGGGTTTTAGAGCCATTTCCTTCAGGGGAAGTTCAAGGAATTTTCCAATCAGTGTTTTAGGGAGGATATGATCTGCATATCTGAATGAGTACACTGCATGATGGTCATGTTTTAGGCAATTCGGGGTATGTCACAGGGAAGTGCGAGAGGTGTGACAAAATTTTGTGTAACATGACTACTCTACTGGATGGTGTATGTTTTTTCTCTTGCACTTTGGTTTTAACTGTTGTTGCATCAGCTGTGGACTACTCTGTTAGATATTGGAAAAACCCTATTTTTTTCTCGTGTGTCTCTCCCTAGATGGTTTTACTACCTCTCATCTAGAGGCTCACTTTTACCCTCTCCTTTCTAGTAAGAGAACCCAGAAATGAGTTACATTACGTACTCACCAGGCATACTCACCTCACTTTTTGAAGATACAAGCATAACACTCTCAAGTGTTGGAAAACAAGAGCTAATGAAAATCTCTAAGATAATGGTAATCATGCCATTGTACTGGATGGGACTCCTACACCAAACAGAGTGAGGTCTAGTTGGGATTCATACCAGGGAGATCCCTTGAATGTTGGTTGGTCCAGCATCGTGAACATAATTATAATAAATACATAAAAACTATACATTACAATAACCAACAACTAATAACTCTTAATAATGTATTTTTCACTTCATGATTGTTTAGTTTTTCTATGACCATGCAATTAGAAGGTGGGTATGTCGAAATTTAGTTGCCCTCAAACATCATTTCTTCCTAACATGGGGTAACTTAATATTGATATGATCATCTATATGTGATTGTTATTTATTTTAAGTTGAGATTCTCATCTATGGTCTCTGTTACATGAATTTATTAGCCTCATTCTAAGTTAAAATTTATGGAATGAAAGAAAATTAAGTGATTCCAAAGAAATGATAATTAGTAACTTTTTTTTTGACAATAACTGATCATTTTTGCTTTGTGCCTAGTAAAGTAAGCGTGGGCATATAATTATTAGAAATAACACACACATAACTGATTGAATTACCTAATATGAATTACCGATGAAATTATTATTCTAGAATGTGAAATACCTAATATGAATGTGAAATGTGAATAGGGTGGACAATATTATAGGTATATTCTAGAAAAGTTTACTTGAAAGTGTTTTTTATTGTGCTAATGTCATGTTTTCCTTAGTTACCCTCCATTGTTCCCCTTCACAATTTATTCGGTGAGTTTCAATTGTTTGATTTGATTTATTGAATTTCAATTTGGGTGTGTGTGTATATGTGTGTCTAATGTGTAACATGCTCAAAATTGAGTCGGCTTATTAGTTGTATTACTTACTTTTTAAATTGATTCAACATTATGTTTTTTATTATTATTATTATTTTATGATCTAAAACTTCACTATATCTGTCCCATACTGGGTTGTAGAGTGCCTCTCGATGCAAAGAGTGTCGAGTACATATACACAACCCAAAAGGTAGGACATTTTCCCTGAGAGGTCTTATGAGGATACATGTAAATGTTTGGCCCGCCAAACCTTATAAATATACTAATGATTATAATTTAAAGTCAGTTATGGTTAAAATTGAAGCTTACACCATTTTTAATGTACTTTTATTGATAACCTTGTCAACCCCTTTTCTTTTAGAACACCCTTATTGACTACCATTATGTCAAGGATGCCTTTGCCAACAACTCCCTTGTACATCGCCTCTCTATGATGATGCCTTTGTTAACAACTTTCTTGTTGACCACCTCTTAATGGATGGCACTATTGTCAATGTTTCTTTGCCAATTTTCCTCTTGTTTATGACCCTGTGCCATTCGTCACTTTTCCAACCAATAAGACCCATCACCACTTGGAGTGTTACAAAACCTATGCCCCAACACATGTAGTAGTGCATGGAATGTTAGGAAATGAAAAACCATCTTTGATTACATAACTAAATCATTTCAATGATTGAAAAACCACTTTTATAACATAAATGTAAATCTATATGTTTAATGTATTATATGATCCACAACTAGTGGAGCATCACTCTTTTTCCCTTGCACTTTTATTCTCAAAGTAATGTATAGATATTTCACAAAATAATACATATTTACACTCTTATCTTAGAGTAATGTATAGAAATTTCACAAAATAATACAGATTGGTTCATTAATACCCGCTCCAATAACTTAGTTCAATCTTGTTTACATTCTCCATTAGATTCCCTCCATAATATGGATCATTGGTGTCAGAGCCAGTGGTCGCTCTCAACCTTCCCAGAGACAAAACATTGTTACTAAGAAAGCATCACACTTGGATTAACCCTCTACCCTTTTTCTTATCAACATATATGTACTCTTCACTTGCAAGATAGTGGTACAACCCTACATTGACATAGTTGGATCTCTCTCTCTCTCTCTCCCCCCCCCCCCCCCCCCCCCCCCCACCTTTATGGTATCCACTTAGTGTAATTACTCCCAACTCATATACTATCTTCACACAAGTGGATGATCATGATAGTTCTCACTCTTTTTAGTAATACATTATCTTCACATAATGTGGCATATGAATGAGGATGGGAACCCCTCTATTGTAAAGACCACCAACAAAGAGGGAGGAGAAAGTAGATTTGCCTCTCAATTTTAAGGCAAAACCAAGAAACCATAGGGAAGAGGAAGAGTGAAAAGAAATAATATGGAATAAACCCTCTTGATTTATTAGCATTCTACGGTTATAGATTACATAGAGCACTTGAATTATGGTTTCCATCTATTAAGCGACAACAAATTAACAAAGGAAATGGAAGCTAACTTATGGTTAATTTCTAATTTCTTTTGGTGAACTAATTATGTGTTGAAAAAAAAACAACTAACCCTCATTAGTATTGTTATAGGTATTGAAGTTTCTTGGGTTGAAAATGAGAATTTTGATAGGTGTTTAAGAGAGAATTCCATCTCCTAAATGATCTTCCACATGCATCTCAATATTTGTGCAAAATATACTTGCACTAATCTCCAATGCAAAGTGATATAATAATAGACCTATGACATATAATTATATAAAAATATGTACTAAATAGAGATCCAATTTCCCTCAAAACGGTTTGATACCTCCATTTCCCTAGTTGTGTTGGAACCTCCGTTGAGGTTGTAGAGTTGTATTTTCCAATGTATGAAGGACTAATCCTTTTGAAATTCCATAGGATGAGATAGGAAACTTGCAAGGATGTAGCCAAACTAATATAAGAATATCCTTATTAGGGTGCTAGATAAGACAAATGCAAGTAGTCGAAGCCCTTGGTTAGTGAATTAGGAAATTAGATCTACATTTAACATTAATCAAAGTGTGTATCTTTATAGAGAGAGAGTGATCCAGATTTAAACAGGAACACAATAAAATATAGAGATAACCATATACACAAAGATGCATCGGAAATAATACTTCATTTCATTAATGGAAAATACCAAAATATGCTTACAACCAGAAATGGAAATAAACCAGCTAGGGCGATGGTAGCTTATCTCTGAAAAGAGATGTGGGGGCTACATGCCTCTGAACTGTTCCGAACTTGTTACAATGAGGCTCGAAGGCCTATTTATTGTTGAGAAACAATGGAAAACCCTTCACACTCCAGAACCTACCCCTAGAAGATGAAACGCCAAATTGTGGGCCCCGTTTTGGGTAAATTGGTACATCAATTTCCCGGGGTCGTAACTTTGGCATACGATCTCCGTTTGACGCGTATGATAGCTCATTAGAAAGATCTATCCGAGAACTACCACTTTGGAAAGGGCAACATTGGTCCGTGGACCCATGTTGCCCCCAGATTTCCCAAAAAACGTCGTTTAGGGCCTCAAAACGGCTCCGGAAGTTCAGGACCGAAAAACTGCTAAAAATAGTAAGTTGTGCTACAATTAAGGAAACTGAAAATGCTGAGAGAAACAATGATGGGGGTCCAGATGGACTTGGCAGGTGGCCACCAATATCCACCTGGATCATTCCTCCCCCCTTAGGAAGCAATGGTCCCATTGCGTTGAGTTCCTCCAT